>JAYRBW010088349.1:0-21877 GCA_036023295.1 Invenusta paracnida
TCGTGGTCGAGGTGTTTTAACCCGCGACTTATTTTGATCACATCAAAAAAACTAGACTAGAGAGTTTTCGACCATGGGCGTGGTAAAAAAACCTCCGACCAGCTTTGATCACCTCACCCTATAGGTGAACTGTATTCTTCATAAACCGTTTATGAAAGGTATACCAAAGTTTTCATGTAGTCTATACAAGCGATAAAAATCCTACTTTAAAGAGTCTTGAAGTTTTTGAACAAGTAATGTTGGCTGTTCGATATGTGTCAACTTTTAAAAACAATTAAAAGGGCTTTGTAAGAGTTAAGAAACCGCCGTGGGACCTTGCAATTTAATACTTCAAAACAACCAAAATACAAGTATGATTGTCCGCGCCAAGTCTGTCTCCAAAAGGAATAGATCATCGACCCAAACCTTGACCATGGAAAAGTCGAAGATACTGGAAACATCCTCAATGCGGATGTGCGGATCAACGCGATTATCTCTCTGATGAATACAACAACAGTTAATAATTTTAGTAGTAAATGGAAAAACATAGGAAACACACGGATAATTATGATTGATCGTATTAAGTGTATAGACTATAATTTACTGACACATATTATCGAATAATACGAAAATCTAAAAACAAAGTTTATGGACGTTGATAGTTAATAGGTATAGAGGACCATATGCAGTATATTAAAATAATATTTTATAAGATGTATATATACTCGGTTTGTGTAAAAGGACTCAAATTGGGTATTTTCATTAAATCTTACCTTTAATGAAATTTACAATACTGAATAATGAATTGTGATATACATGATTGTAGTTCCAAATATGACCTTCAACTAAAACTGTCAAAAAATATTTTTTAAGTAAACTTTTGACTATAATGCTTTACACATTGCTTATTAAATGTGTACATAATGTTAATATGAAAACCATTGAACTGAAAACATTATATAATACTAATTCAAATTACGATGTGTTAAATAATATAAAATGGTGTTCCTGTCAATTTACAATGATGATGTCGTTGAATTATTGCACAAATACTAAATGTCATACAGATGATACCACAAAGATAGCAATAAATTCGCGATCTGTCGTCAGCGACTAGGATCGTAAATAGAATGGACTAGAATTCTAATTATTACGAATAATTTATTATAGAATTTTGGCTATGAAACTGAGTTAGAATAGTAGGTATATCTACTTATTGTCTTAAATATATATGAGGTGATCATATCCTTGTATATTATTATTTTGGCGCTCGCTAATCGCCAGTATATGTATATATAATCACGATGTAATAAAATTATATCAAAAAGCCTTAGACATTTATCTTAAACAAGGATTTCAATTTTTGTAATATGTTTCATAAATGTTTCAAAATATCTTGCATCAAATGATCATCTCGTCTCCGAAATGTCTCAATTTAGTCGGGAAACCTTGAGACGGAAGCTTTTGCATCCGAAAAAACACGGTGTTGACTATAAAATAATTTTCTTAAGTTACTAGCCTATAAATCTTTTTACCATAAACATCACAGACTAAGACATTATAAACCGTAAGATTAAATGTATACATTTCATAAATATTTTGAAAATTCGTTTAGTTTTTATGGCTCTTTTAAAATCACTTGTCAAAATAACCCCCCTGTTTGTTAATTTTTATAAAAATATTGTATCGGAAAGACACATTGATTGAATGCAATCCTTCAATTTAGTTAAATTTTTGGAAGTGAAAAAATTTGCTTCAGAATTCAATTAAAAAATATATATATTTTTAAAATTGCCATATTCTGATATATTAATTTAAATTTTACACCACATTATTGATAGAATTCGTGGATACCCATTTGTAATATTTCTTATGATTTGATTAAAATTATCGAAATTTTGAAACATATTATTTTAGTGAGACGTGACACTGCATTACTCCCATATCCAATCCTTACTTATGTATACTGCATATAGCTAGTTGCTACCTGGACACGTATATTCATGTCATCGGACACATTTTAAAGATATTGTGTGAATTAACACAAACAAATTTGTATATGTGTCAATTACTGGCACAATGCATTTGAAATTTGGATCTAAATTAACACGAATATATGTGCCAAAAACTCGTAAACATAAATATTTGATTCAAAGCAAAAATAGTGTATCATTTGACACGGATATTTCTATCAGTGATAATCTAAATTCCAACTGTAATAATGTCATCCAATAAAAAATTTGTTATATTCGTTCTACTAGGATTTTATCTTTCTATCTTTCGTTCAAACAAACAAATGATTACTCCAACCATTAAACATCTTATTATTGAAAGATAGACTATCTTTCATAAATAAAAACACCCAAGTCTTTCTTCATCTGAAATGCAATATAATGAATGAAATTTAAAAAGCAAAAATCAAAAATCAAAATTGGTCTTAAAATCTAATTCCTCTCTTCATCATCTATGGACAGTTGTTAATGAAATCTGAGGTACTAAAATAAGATAATTATATTCTTTCCATTCTCAATTCTGTACAAATTATTCGCTATCCTCCGTGAAACACATAAATGAACTTTTTGCAAGTGACTTTACTACTGATCAATCCAATTCTAATCATATTTGCAATTTTAAGTTCAGTGACAACTGGTGTCCTCTTATTATAGCTTTTCGTGAAATGTATAATATTCTTTGTTATCTTCGGATCAAATGTACAAGTAGTGATGATGTTCCAAACCAGTTTTACAAAGAAAGATTCTTATTTTTATCTGAATTACTCTAATGTATTTAATGTTTTCCTCTATTCTTCACAAATAAGTTCCATAAATGTAAATTCGCTTTTAAATTTCACAATTTCTAAAACGAACTTTCTAAACTTAAATGCACTTTGACCAATTTCTCTGTTGCCTATTCCTTCCAATATTTTCAAAAGATTAGTTTTTGATAGTGTGAAATCTAAAATCCTCTCTAATATATAGATAAAAAACAAGTTGCTCCAAACTTAATAGCTCTACTGTCAGTGCAATCATTTCCTGGTGATGTACCACAACTCTACTTGATGCTAAGTGTTACTATCCTATCTCTAGACTACAGCAAAGCCTTCGATACTATTTTACATTTAATTCTTTAAACAAGCTTAATGATTCTCAATTCCCAGAATGTGTTATCCTTTGGAAAAAATGTTATCTTACTAACAGAATAAAAAGTTTTAAGATCGATTAATATATCAGCTCTCCAAACATATTACTAGTAGTGTTCCTTTTAAGGCTCTATCCTCGGATTCTATTTGTTCAATTTTACATAGTTGGTATTACTCAATGATGTTCTCCGAACAATATAAATCACATTGATGATACCAGCATCTTCATTAAAATAACCAATCAACAATCTAGCCAAGGATATCTGATGCATATTTCTAACATCATTAAGCCAAAAGTTATTGTCGCTAAACTGATTCTCAACATCAGTAAAATAATATTAATTATTTTCCCAAAGAAAAATACTTTGGTTTGAAATCACTCTTGATAGAGTTGAAAACTTAAGTAAATTAAAACTCTTAGGTTTCACGTTTAATTCCAATCTAAACTGGAATTAACAAAATTTTAGCCCGCTGGCCGAACAAGCGTATG
Source organism: Invenusta paracnida (assembly GCA_036023295.1). NCBI lineage: Eukaryota > Metazoa > Platyhelminthes > Proseriata > Coelogynoporidae > Invenusta > Invenusta paracnida. Next base: position 3,609 of record JAYRBW010088349.1, read on the forward strand.
TACTGTCTCCATATTCGAAACCCATATGTAATAAAGACCAGCTTACTTTTACATATTCTAATTTAATTATATCTTTTACTTGATTATGCCTCTCAAGCTTTTCTCTCTATTTCGAAAGATCTTGTGCTTAAAATTAATCAGCTTTTTATAAATGCCTTATTATCAATTATAACTACTACCGAATATTACACTACAGAAAGAGATAGAACACCAATGGCCTTAAACTCTTTGTTTCCGTCGAATACAACCCTGACCATCCAATAATAATAATAATAATAATATTTATTCATTTAAATGGCGCCGCATTATTGTACACGTCTGTAGCGTAATTTTATCAGAGTACACAATTTAGTGTATAATAAATACAAAAGTTTTGTGAAATAGTGAAAGATAAGTCGATGTGCAGTAAATATAAAGCATTAAATTTATATTGTAAAAAGGTGTGTTTTAGAGAACGATTGAACACAACAAGATCAGATATTGATCTTAATAAAGAGGAAGTTGGTTCCATATATTAAGAGTAGCGACCGAGAAAGCACGATCTCCAGTCCTGTGAAGATTTGACCGTTTATAAGTTAGGTAGTGTTGGTGCAGATGATAGTCTTATGTTGATACAAGTATTGTTAACCTGAATTAATTGTTCAGTGTACTTAGGACCTATTTTATAGATATCATGATGTGTTATTATTATGCATTTGTACATGATCCGACTTTTTACTGGAAGCCAATGTAATTGTTTTAGGAGAGGTATAAATGGGGTACGCCACAAGGAATGAGTCGCAAGTCTTGCCACTGTATTCCGAACACGCTGAAGCTTAATCATGATAGCTTGGGTTGAATTAATTAGAATTGAGTTACAGAAGTCGATTCTTGATAGAATTAATCTTGTGACAATATTAATAACACTGTCATAGGTTAGATAGCGTGAAGCACTTCTTATCTGTTTTACCCAATAGAAACAAATTCTACTAATTTCATTGACATGCTCCTTGAAGGTGAGCACCACGTCAAACATCACTCCAAGATTTCTGGCAGAACTTGTCGGGTGTATAATAATTCCATTTAAGTGTAGCGAGATGTTGCATTGAGCCAATAGGTTATGTCTGTGTACTATTCGATTTGTTTTTGACGGATTTATTTTCTATCTGTTGCTTGACATCTATAAGAATATGGCTTCGAGACACAATTCGATCTTTTCAATATCTGTTTCTTCTTCCCGGCCAATCCACAGTTGGGTGTCATCAACGTAGAAATGGTATTCTATACCAAATGATTTAATTATGTTTGATAGGGGACATGTGTAGGCAGTGAAGAGGAACGGTCCCAACACACTTCTCTGAGGTACACCATGGTTGAGTTTGCGCTGAGTCGAATTAGTGTTTTCCACAAACACTGGGTAAGACCGATTTGTTAGATAATCTCTTATCCATTTTGAAAGATTTCCACTGGCACCGAACTATATTTCAAGCGTAGAAATTAGAATATCATAGTCAATGGTGTCGAATGCCGCTGTTAAGTCGAGTAGAAGGAGGCGTGTCACTTTTTGAAGTGAATGTTTGTAAGCACACTGTCACTAATGTTTAATAGTGCAGATTCCACACTACGTGATTTACGATATGCCAATTGATGATCCATTTCATTTCATATAAACTGCAGTGTACTAACCAATATCATGTAGAATTCTTTTCAACCACAGTTGACGGATAAATTTCCGTATTTCATTGGGGGTTTTTATGTTTAAATAATCAGTTAGTTGTTTTCATTTTTTGTTTTCAATAGTTTTCACTTGAATTCAAATTTTGCTGTGATAATTGTTTCCCAGATAATTTTTTCTCTTTCCCATTTTTGTAGTTTGACCACCTTCTCTCTATTTTGTGTTTATCGTTCTTTTATCATCATCACACTCCACTATAATACTCCACTGTACTGATTGATACCCATTTTATAGTCTTTTTGATCCCAAATAAACATATTATTATTATTAATTTACTTATATGTAAGGCAGCGAGGTCCTTTATGATTGATACCAGTTAGTTAGTACTTGTGCGAAAATATGGATATAAATACTCGTTTATATTTATATACTTATACAATTTGCCTATTATATGTAAATATTATATCTATCCCTAACAGGTAATGATAGTCAATAATAACTAATATAGAAACAGATCTTTAGGTAAAGTAGCCAGTAAATATATAAAATATTCAACATTGTTTGCATTGATATTATTTATTTATTTGTCTAAAAATTTGGCAAATTGCATCATCAAAATAAATAATGTAGTGTATGAAGAAAGAATTTTTATATTCAGACTATCTGTACCTGGAACACATTTTTAAAATCATGTATTTAAATTACTACTACTATATTTGCTAATATACCAGTAGGTACTTCATTTTAAATAATTAATTAATTAATAATCATTTTATCAAATTGATGTGATTTAAGCTTATGTTACGAGTAGAGTTGATTCCTCGATATTAAACAATATATTTAATAATTATTTTCAAATTGCTCGCTATATAATTAAATAGATATAATAATTATAACTGTAATTTTTTCTTTTATTTATAATTAATCGAATAAAATATTGTAGGTAGACAACTTATTTCAAAATAATAAAGTGCTCTAAAATATAATAAAAATTACTAAACATTACTAAAACAGAAAATATACCTAACTTATTTATGTAAACTGACAATGAAATTATATGTTATGCAGTTATCGAAATGATTACCAAAAATGTATCACAAGTCAGTTTTTAAAAATGTAGAGTAATCAGTGTTAGATACTTTAAAATGCTAAGCTTAAGCTACATATAGTTTAAAATTAAAATTGAATCGGAAGCTTAGAAAATTTGCATTTTTCGTATGGTTATTATCATTATTATTCAAACGAGTCGCACAAGAGTTATTCTGAATAAACCATTCAGTAGATTTCCTGTCACAGCTAATTTAGAATTGGTATGTCATGATGAGGGCATATACTTTCTGACCAATATCCCATCTAGAGTATGATGGGGTTCCAATTTAGCTACTTATAAGTTCATTAGAATTGTTCATTATGCTAGTAGGCTACACAGAATTAGCTTATATAGAGATTCAGGACAGCACCGCTACTCAGGACAATGAGCTGCGTCATTACACATTACGTGATACAAAATATACACAACGCAGTCATTTTAAAAAGCTGCTGTGTGGTTACTATTGAAGATTTTTATATTCTATAGGTAGTTATGTGCTTCTTATGCATACAAACTTTGTTTTAACTCGCTTTTAAAATGACAATTATAACAACAAAGGATACTACCCTGCAGTTCGTCTACTTCAAACTATAGTGAGAACTCCATAATTGTTTCTGTTAACTATTACATACCAATTCTGTTGACTACCTTTGCTTCTCAGCTTCATTAATTTGTTCAGAATTAAAGTAAGACGAGCGCACTTGTCTAGATCTAACAGGCAGGTTGTTTCTTTGGAGAAAATTTTATCTAAGCATCGCTGAGAGCTAGTTTATAATTGTCACGCTCCAGTGCCTCACGCTTATCATTGTGCATTCGCATTCTTGCGTTCTTCTCATTTGTTACACGCTCGCTCATAACAAACCGGCGTTGCCATGGACGAGTTAGGAAACCCTTCCCAGGAGACGGAGAAAGGAAGCAGACCAGGAACTGCCGACATCGAAGGAGCGTATGCGACCCAGTTGATGGAAGAGAGTGGACTTCTACTGGACCCTGGGGAGGAAGACTTGCTCCCAAAAGCGCCGCATGAAGAGATCGCCGAAAGTAGCGATCCCCAACCGGTTCTTATCACCCAAGATCCCAATCAAGAGAGAGAGTGGTCTCAGGAGCATACCACAAACGGTTTGTCAACTTTTTCGATACTTAATTTTAGAGATATTATATATACTGATGTTAAATAATAGAATATGCGTTATATTAAAATATGTATATATACTATATTATATAAACAAATCATGAATGTAGGTATTATATTTTTATGTAGTTTGTATAATGTTGCTGTATGTTGCTTTTAAGCATCTTTATTGAATTTAAGAATTTAGACACATTTTATGTGCAATAAATCATACATTTTTATAATTTACTTTAGTTATCAAAATATAAGATTTTTAGGAGTTAATATAAATATAAAAATTTACATAAAAATAGCACAGTTAATAAAAGATTAATGAAGGATTTCATTATATTGATACTTTTTTCACGGTTTTGATGATTTCCAGTATTATCTTTTACTTTTCAATCCATAAAAATAAGACTGGAAGTAATTTATTATTCACGAATCAAAATAAATTTGGAATTTTTTATTACTTGACACTCCAGTAAATAGCTATTTTATGTTTCATTACATATAAATAGGAGTGTCAGCAACTTTAAACTATTTATAATTTTCTACTTTAAATATCAAGAAAATTATGCCATAAATAAAAATCTAGAATGCGGAAATCTGAGATGCACTGCAAGGATTTATTTTATAACTTTCTCAAAAATCAAAGTCAATAGCATTTGTATAGCACAATATTCACATTTATAAAACTGTTTATTTATGTATGTATTGAGTCTATATTTCATGGGAAATAATTTTTTGTTGGATGTTTTACATATATTTTATCTACATATTTAGTATATATTTTACTTTATGGTTTAACTAGCCAACTGGTTTTACAAAATTGAAACAAATAAAGAAACAGCAAATAAATCAAATTATATTAAAATGTCTTACGTTTATTAACTGTTAAATAATAGAGTTATTTTTATAATGCAATTTAATGATGCTCCTATTTATGTATATGTTCACAAATGTATCGATTAATAACCTATCTTTTTTTCTTAATTTTAATTATTCATTGTAGAAATAATTGAAAACAGCGAAAGTAATGAAGACGCAGAATCAAAACCTATTGAAGGAAAAATCGAAGAAGATGAACAAAAAAGCACTAAAAGTATGTTGTCATATTGATATTTTGCTTTTCTAACAATTTTTTCCTTATTTTTTACCAAATTTGAGAATCTATCTATCCAGGTAATAGTGTTTTTTTATTCGTTTAGGTAGGTATATGTTCATTTTGTATTAATAACTTGTAGTATTATAAATACACGTAAAATGTCATAATTAAAACAAAAAAATTAAGCCGATACCTACCATAATACATAGTACATAAAGAATGGTTTTGTACATTTAATCAAGTCTATTCCAACAGATTTTAATCAACTAAATTGTAAACATGCCTAAGCTACATGTATATCATTAGGTTTGTCATTAGTAAATAAATTATAAAATCATCTAAAAAACTAAAATAGTTCAAAATAATCAAACAATAACCCTTCAAAGTTTATCAATATTGTTATCTTTTACTTTTCAATCCATAAAAATAAAACTGGAAGTAATTTATTATTCACGAATCAAAATAAATTTGGAATTTTATATTACTTGACACTCCAGTAAATAGCTATTTTATACGAATTTCGAGTTGTTAAATCGATACCCAATTATTACGTAGAAGCCTTCTATATTAACAACATCAGCTAAATAATAAATTTATTTTAGTCTTTACCATTGAGTAAATAGTGTTTGATTTGTTAATATTTACTCTATATGGTCTATGCTAACTAATTCTTACAATACAGTATTAAGGCACAATATGCTGCATTTCATTTCAGGTTTATCTGAAAATGAATCAAACAGGAACGATGACAGTCAAGCAGAAGATGAAGAGATTGAATCTGAAGAAGAACTCGATCCGTACGAAGCTCGAGCCAGAGAAATACAGACTCTTCTTGAAGACGATAGCCTCTGGGATACCGATTTAGAAGAAGGTACAATGCTTTCCTATTGTTTTTAGAATATATATTTAAATATATAGTGATAAAGTACTTTTCTATATATATATAACCTTTATATTCTCAAGAAATTTAAGAAATACGTAACTCCAAATACATTACAAATAAAGTACAGATACAAAATTGCGAAGCTTAGTTACTAATTCTGCAAAATAAATGACAATTAATTTATCGTTAAAGTAATGAAATGTTCTCACAATGAATTAGGGGAAAGATACATAAATCAGTTGCGTAGAATAATTATAACTCACTTGTCAAACGAAGTTCGTTAGCAAATTGTACCCCTTAGTATTTGATTCAAGATATTCCTTCCTTGAATCAAAAAGCTACTGGCTGTCAGTTTAAGTCAAAGGCAATATAGGAACAACGTGGTTTAGGTGCAATTTGAAATGTTGCGTTTACATGACCAATTGAACGACTTTGTTGCATTGACAATGCACGGGATCAACTTGGTAAAGCTTAATCAAAGAAATTCCCGAAACCTTATGAAAGAATGACTAACATTTTTCAAGAATTTGTCCAATGACTTTTCATATACCATTGCGAAAAAATGTTAAGATGTTATTACTTACTTGGGTGACAAAAATACTGAGAATTGCTTTAGTTCTTATTCATTGCTAACGTGATTTGTACCTAATCATTATTATATATGTATGTACCTATAAAGATTTTTATATCAAATAATTTTAAAAATGTATTAATTCATACGAGTATTTTCAATAAAAATCTACATTTTTTCATGGTATTCTTTGTTATGGTTTAAAATTGTAAGTTAATCATATCCAAATTTGATATTAATATTTGTTTTAATAGATAAGTTCTTCAAATTTTCAAGTTTAGTTGAAAAGTATATTTATGCTTTAACAAGTGAAGGACTCCCACAGCATATTGGAAAAATTAATATAATAGGAGTAGTACTGACCTGTGCTGCAGTTTGGAAAATTGTAAATTATATTCTCTTTTTAATTTTAATTTTAATTCGAAAAATTGCATCACAGGTCATTACCTACTCCTATTACATTAATTTATATTTTAGCATAACAACTTTACCTTATTCTTAACCAAAATATTTTCTTAACATTTTTTGCAAAATGCAATTAATAATAATTTTACAATAGGTTATGTAATATAATAATGTAATATAAAAATCATTTCAAATATTTCAAATATTTGGAACTTTATACTCAATATAATAATAATTTATAATCATCATTTTTGACATAAATTAATATCTAAAACAGGATATTCTGCACGCATAGTTCCACGGAATATCGCACCATCAGATTAACACAATAAATATAATTTAAAGAATCTGAATTTCTTGAATATTGGTTGACGAAAAATAAGATGTATAGGTAAAACCATAGCACAATAATTCACTTTCGATAAGAATTTCATATTATGGTAAACAAGTTACATTTACATTCTTATATGGTCGAGCTGATTTATAGAAATCAACAGTCAATTAACATTTGAATGTATGCGTTTTATGAACATGAATATAAAAGTTAAGATTTTCATTTTAGTGAAAGAAAATCACGAGAGTTTATACTGTTCCTATGACAGCAGAACTGCTATCGAGGATTTCTCTCTCTCCTTTTAGTGTGAAAAAGTTCATGTTGTGGCCATCATATCACTCCATTCTGCGTGTACTTTTAACATTTATGCCTGTATAAGATTTAATATTTCACAGAATATCGTTTATATTGAATCCTAGATTAAATCTAAATATCTTTTTTTTTATTTATATAAAATCTTTAAAAATTATCTCAAGTACTGTTTACGTATTCGAAACATATATACTTTATGTTATTTCTTAAATGGCATTTTTCTATTTAGTTATCTACATCTAATTATAGCATTCTGTGAAAGTGTCAAGAGAAATTAATATGTGCATATAATTTACAAATGTACATAATTCATCTTAAGCAAAATGTATATATGCTTTAATTTCCGGCACTCCACCTAAATGGTGTGCAAATTGACTCACAATACATCACTGCAGGGTATTCTTACGTAGCAATGGGAGATTTACATCTGCATTAAAAAAAACAGTTTATTTTGTGTTAAATAATGTCGCAACGTTTATGAAAACTTTTTTATCAGATCCAATCAGTTATGTATTATTATAATCGGTACAGGGATCGCGTCATAAGTTATAATTTGATCATTTATACCATAGAGTAATTATACTCTATAATAATCATTACTCTATTATTTATACTATACAATAATATCACAATCATATACTGAAATTAAAATAACTTTCTTTTGATGATAACTATTTAGTTAGTTAATGATACACTTAATAAACTTATTATTAATGAACTAAATATAATACCGACCCATTGTAAGGGTTACAATAGGAAAATTAATATCATTATGATGTGTAATACAATTATTGTATTTGTTAGAAATTTTTGTACAATTTTAATAAAACAAAATTTATATAACACTGAATTTATATTAAAAGCATAAAATAGATTTATTTTAGTGTAACAGACTTTGCACAATATACTTTTCAATAATACATGTATTTTATTACAAGAGTATCACCATATATATACATATATATATACCTAAATATTTGTTTCTTCGTAAAAATATAATTTGTCGACATAATTTTTTACAATGATCACTTAATCAGTCACAATAAAAACAATAAAATAACGTACAAAAATATTGGAAAAAAATCATAGTATCAATTAAAGCTAGTTGATGTGGTTTTGATTAAAAATAATTTGTGATGCTAAAATCATTTTAAAAGTATTAATTCCATGATAAAGTACAGAAAGATAAAAAGCCTTGCTACTAAATCTAATTAATAAAGTTTGAATACGTTTTGGTAGTACCAAATGTATGTATTGAACGTATTAACGTAATGCTCTTTTCTTTCTTTGTCGGATTTAGTATTCAACTTGCCACTCAAAGGAAACTTTATATTATTTTAGAGTACTTTATGTTATCATTTTAAAATAATTGGTGTACAAAGCGCTGATAATAAACGTAATTAGTTCTATTGTGTTAGACAAATAATTAACATATAGGTATACTTCTTCAATAAATACTTTTCTTTATTTGGTACATTACTGTAATAATGTTGTTGAATTATGTGATATTTTACAACTGAAAATGGTAGAATTCATTTCATTATCCTTTTACTCTTTCAGAGGCTGATCCCCAGGAACAAGAAGCCCTTCACGATACCACGGGAAAGTTCGAATATTATCGACTCTGTGAAAAGTTAAACGTAGTTCCTGTCAAGTACTTTGTTCACCATATTCAAGACACCAATTTAGTGATGCGTTACCATGGGCTTGGGGCCGAAGGTGCCAAAGCAATTGCCAGGGTCATGCAAGTAAGTTAAGCCATCAGACCTTTGGATGATTTAAAACTACTCATTAATAATGCAGTGAATGTTTATATACAAAGAGAAAATTATAACAGAACAGTGAAATAGCAAAAATATAGGTATTGCTATCATAAAAGAAAAGAAAAAATTGAAAATTAATTTATTTCTAGAATACAGCTTTATTGAAAAAAGATATCAGACGTTTCGCTACGAAATAGCTTCTTCAGTGCTCACACAATAAATTAGCTACAGTTTGCTGTAGCTATTGTGTATAACATGTACAAAATTCTCATACTGAATAATACATATTTATATTATACTTTATATTTATAAAGATACTTTCTACTCTTTTCAAGTTGTCAATTTGTCGACTTCTCCAAACTCGATTTTTTCGATTATTAAAAAAATGTTATTGTTTTTAATTTTTCCCAAATTGGAAAAATTTTGTTGGTATATAGTAGTTTGTTTCACATTTAAATTATAGATAAATTACGTTGATGTTCAAATAAATTCTAATATTTATTTATCAACTCTTATTGCTACCAGGCTAACATTACTGTGGAAATAATGGACTTGAGTGGAAACTGGATGGACGCGGAAGGTGGAGAGGCGATTGGGAAAATGATTGAGGAGAACGGATATATCCAGAAATTAGTAAGGATCATTAGTATATATATATTTATGTACCTATATGATTAAATATATAGTTATATGCTAATTTCTACTGTGAAAAACTCTTAGCAACATTCCAAAGAACCTAGCTTTATTACAGTTTCTGAATTCATATTTATTAGAAATTAAAGATAATAATAATTAATGCAGAAAAAGTTTACAATGAAGATTAAACAATTTGACTAATATGTTTTTAATAGATATGCATATCTATATCTTTTAAACATCGTTTAAATTGTTTGCATATAATATACGAGATGTATAATTGTTTGTATGTTGTTTACACCATCATTTCAGATTATTTCTGACAATCAATTTAGATGGGATGGAATTATTTCTATATGCAAATCAATTCCATTGAATGGCAATATTCAACATCTGAATCTCTCAGGTATAATGTTCACTACTAATAATTATGAACCTATATTTTTTTTGTTATGTGCGATTATTTGAAAAAATCATTATTAATTTCATTTCATAATACAGCGAGGACTACGTACTATGATATTACAGACCCATTTAAGATATTTCATAATGGCATATACTTAAATATTATAAATACATACATAATATATATATTCAACAGAATACCTGCTTTTAATAATCAGCAATATTTAATCGATATTTCTCTTTTTCCTTTCCTATTTATCTTAAAATTTCTAAAAGTGCATTTGCATATTTTATTGACATTTTTATATTCTCATAAGATTATATTCATAAAGTTAAATAAAATAGAATAAAAAAATAGCCAGGCTACTCGTTGTTTTAAAATAGTACTACATCTTACTTAAATTATATTCATAAACTGGTAAAAATCTTAATTTTCACTTATAATTTCAGGCAATGAATTGGGTGATCAAGCTTGTGAATATTTGGCTAATATGATCGAGGTGAAAATTAATTTTACAACACTGTTTAAATTAATTAACTTAAATATTGTTCCGAGGGCATTTACTCTCTTTTTGATGTTTTGTATTGATGTTTATAATTTAAAAAAAACTTATATTAACATTTTTGTACTAAAATATCATTGCATTTTTTACTCATATTTAATTATTTTCATGCATATAGCAGCTATTATTTATTATTTAATATTTAAAACTTTTATTTAAAAGAAAAGTACAATTATGAACTTTAAATTGTATGAAATATAAAAATTAAATATTAATAGATAACTATTGCCCATTTATATTTGCAAATGTAGAATATTGGATCTATATTCTTTTCCTCTTTTCAATTTACAGAATAGCAAAATATTGACCGAACTAGTTCTTAGTCACAATGGAATCGGATCTGATGGGGCAGAAATTTTGGGTCCAGCTTTCTACTCTAACGATGTCCTTGAACGTGTTGATCTTAGTTGGAATTCCATCCGAGGAAATGGTGCTGTTGTTCTGGCGCGAAGTTTAAAGGTAAAGTGTGGCTGCTAAAGGTACATATATTTAGATCAAGTTACCATTTTTTTATTCTTTAAATTAAAAATAACTTTTAGATGATAAGTATTTGTGATAAATTAGAATCTTACATTTGGTAGATTTATTTGATTATATTATATCGACTATCACATTCATCGGTAAGAAGACTGCATTTACATAAGATCTTTATTACAACACTTTCTTTTATTATTGGTCTATTTTTCTAGGGTAACTTATCGAATTCCCAAACTTCTGTCATTAATTATCTTCTATAATATAGATAGATTCTTTTAGAAAAATAATTCGATTCTAAAGTCACAATAAATATTATTTTATTGTTTAAAATGTTAATGTGCACACATAATAATTATAGTATGATTTTTAGTGATTTAAATGTCAATGAGCATATATACTCGTATCTATAACATATGTAGCTATTATACAGCTGCAATTAAATACACATACAAACAATTTAAGGAAAACATTCGCAAACGACATATAAAGTCTATATCCATATTTTGATAGAAACAGTTTAAACTATATTCCACACTGGAAAAACTATAAAAACCAACAATTAGTTAAATGTTTTAAAAAAAGATTTAAAAAAAGGGTAGCAATATAAAACAGTTTATTATATTTTTATGTGTAGCATTATGTAATATAAAATATATAAATATATTTTAAAATAAATGTTTTATAGATAGGTAAAAGAATTCATTTTTACTAATCTGTGTAATTCTTTTTTTAATTTTACCTTTTATAGATAAAACATACTCGCTTACTAAAATTTTTGTATAGTTTATCCGTGTTTTCTTTGTCCACTTCTATCTATTTTAGCACAATTGTCAATATTACAGATTTTATTTAGCAAATAACTTTTTAGTTTTGTATTATTTAGAAAAGGACGGTTTTATCTAGCCTTTTTACAAATTACGCTAGTAACATTTTACAATGAATTCAATAGATATTTAAATTTATATATTAGACATACACTAGAAATAAACCAATATATTTTACCTAATACAAATAGTATGAGTGAAAATGTTATTATAATGATTTTTGAATGCCATTAATCAGGAGAACATTCGTATCAAGTGGTGCAATCTCTCATGGAATGGATTCGGGAAAGAAGGTGGGAAAGCACTAGCCGACATGATTAGAGATAACTCGAGTATTCAGATGTTGGACATCTCTGGAAACCGGCTCGATAGTGAAGTTGCCGCTCATCTAGGTAAATCACTGGTCGTCAACGAGGCCATAACTCATCTTTACATGGGAAACAATCCAATCAACACTACAGGAGTTCTTCACTTCATTGGACCTCTGGAAAAGTGCGAGTCTAGCGCCTGTGTCTTCCTCTCACTGGAGGTGGGTTAACAAGGAAACACAATTCCTCCGTCTGTAACCTAGTACAAGTGCAACCTAGTACAGGTGCAACCTACTACAGGGGCTACATAGCATAGGTGCAACCTAGCACAGGTGCATCCTAGCACAGGTGCAACCTACTACAGGGGCTACATAGTATAATAGATGTAACCTAGTGCAGGTGCAACCTACTACAGGTGAAACCTAGTACAGGTGCAGCCTAGTACAAGTGCAACTATAGTATATGTGCAACTGTACAGGTGCAACCTAGTACAGGTTCAACCTAAGACAGGTGCACCCTAGTACATGTGCAACCATACAGGTGTAACTAATACAAGCGCAACCTAGTACATGTGCAACCTAATACAGGTGCAGCCTGGTACAGGTGCAACCTAGTAAATGTGCGACCTAGTACATGTGCAACTGTACAGGCGCAACCTAGTACAGTTGCAACCTAATACAGGTGCAGATACAACCTAGAATTATAGGTAAGGTTTATTTCCGTTACAATATTTTAATTAATTTTGACGGATTACTTTAAGCCTATGTGATTAATTAATTATGTGGTTAATATTTAATTTATTTTAATTTACTTTCATATAATTTAATTTAATTTTTTTTTTTTTTTTTAATGTAATTTTTTTGTATTTAATTTTATTTAATTTTATTTAATTTTATTTACTTTAATTTTATTTAATTTTATTTTATTTTATTTTATTTTAAATAATTTAATCTAATTAATTAATGAATTAAGTATTTAAACAATTGATTTAATTAATTCGATTATTATGCCTTAAGGGCCTTTATAACATCAATTTACATAATAAATAGATTGTAACATTTATATTCACTTGTAGCTATATAAAATAATGAAAGTATTGATTTTATCGTAAACCAAAACTACATTAATAAACATTATGGTGTAGTGGTAAGCATAGCCACCCGGCAAATGGAAGACTCGGGTTCGATTCCCGGTTGAGACACGTATAATTTTCTATATTGTTATCTGTTGATAACCTGTATGACAGAAGAATGGTGATGTACATTAATAAACGTTGCTCGTTGTATTAAACTGTTTAACAATATTAAACAATGATTAATATCTACTATTACTGCTGTTAGCATGCGTACACGTAGACATATTAGCATACATACTAATTATGTATTTATGTAGAAGTGCATAATTAATGATAATATAATACCACTCCATTAAATTTAGTTTATCGATTCAAATAGAGTTAAAAAATAAAAGACTGTTTAAGACGTTAATATGCCGCCACTCATAAGAGCTCTTTCGTGATATTTCAATTTTCACAAAAGTAATGTATTAATAATATAATATATATTGATCCTTGTCCAATTTCTAAACATATAGGATATACCAGTCGAGTACGAATTTATCAAAACAGTGGACAATATGACGACTAAAAGACCCGAATTTCAGTGCATATACGGTCCAGAGTTACGCATTGGAAACACCGAAGAAGACATCAAGAAAGAAGCTGTGAATCTGAAAAACCCAATCATACTTCTTCGACAGCACTATATTGTCAACGATTTTCGTTTGGTTGGAGTGCTTCAAAGACTTGATACTGAATCCACTATGTCAGTCACTCCAGGACAGTTCATTGAGGCCCTGAATGTAAGTTTATTCTCGTTTATTCTCGTACATTGTGGTTCTAGATTATATTTCTACTTCTGTCAAAGAGAAATATATATTTCATTGTATGAATAACATTTAATTATGTATTATACACTAAATTTGATACATTATTCAAATGCTACTGAAGTCTTATATACTTATCACATATGAACTTTTTTTTCTTCATACAATATGCAAAACTCTTTTGCAAATATTTGCGTACTGAATATTATTCCAACACGTATTAGGGAACTAAACATTTCGTAAAATATTTATTACATCAATATTCACTTTTTATTTTAGGAACTAGGTATTCCGTTCAAAAAGTCTCACATTGACGATGTAAGGAAGAGACTGAATAGAAATGGTGATGGAAATATATATTATGGGTAAGTCATAATTATTGTTGAGATATATTTGACAAAAGTTAGAGTCGTGTCTTGTCTTGTAGATAATATTGTCATCGTAAATTTTGAATCTGCAGAAGGTCTAATAAAATATTCAGTCATTTTATATTTTATTACTAGCATTGACTAGCAGTAGCATTATTTTTAAACAACGAAAAATTGATATTATTTAATAATTATTTAATTAATGAAACCAAATTAAATTGAAATTATACAATAATTTTTTGGTTAACATAAAAAATATATATATAAAAGAATATGTAAGAAGCAATTAAAACAAAAGATACGAGGGAGGTCAATAATGTTTGTGCAATTTTTATGAAATAATATTATTACATACATATTATAGTGATAATATGTGACTTTTTGACTATTATCACATTTTGGAAAACTGTAAAAGTTTAGATGTCTGTGGAAATTTCAGCGCTATACCAATTTTTTGACTTCAGAACTTTCATTTGATCATTAAAGGTCAACATTGAATTTAAAACGTATTAAGGGGTGGTAGTTCATCAGCTGCCTTCCATTGGCATGGCAATTGTTAACTTTCAGGTTTAAAACAATAAACCCAAGTCTCATCACCTGAGATGAAATTGCGGATTGCCCTTTGGTTGCCATAACAAGATTTGAAGAGAGTGTCTTGACACAATGATTCCTATATAGTAACTATATTTCTATGTTTCTATATATATATAGCCATTATATAGGAATTCTTGCTTGACATCAAGTAACTTGGGATTGCACCTGTTTCTTCCACTATGAGCATAAGAGAAACCCACATTGCGGACACGTTCCTCAATTTCAATCGGTTGATTAAAATTTGTCTAACACTTCTCTTTGAAATTCCTATAATAGCAACAATCATCTCCATGCTGATTTGTTTGATCAATTTGCGAACAGTATCTTCCTAAACTGCAGCTGTGTCTGTCTTCATCTTCGAGACTTTTCTACTACATTTAAATTCACCGTACCAATTAAAAAGACAGTTCTTTCGCAAGAAACTTCATTTCCGAAAGCAGTAGATAGTCATTGTGCAGATTCACGGGATTTCACTGGATTTTAATCAGGATTTTTAGTCATAATAAATCATTGCTCTGATCTGTTCTCTCGTCAAATTCATGCTGAAATAGTGAAAACAAATCGATACTAATTCCAATTAACTCAATTGAAAAACATTATTTTTTTTTATTTAAATTCTAAAACTAAACAATGAGATATCGACATGAAATTTATAGAGATACCTAAGATTTTTTTTGTATTTCATAGAAATGTATCGATCTATGATGTAGTCATATGCTTTGATAGAAAATGCATAAACTTACCGACCCCCTTCGTACAATAAGTATATGACAATGAATGAACTTAATAGCTGATATAAAAAATTTAACTCAAAATAATTTTATAACTATTTATATTTATTACCGTTAATTAGTACACAATGTGTAGCCACATATTTATATATTTTATTGTTTTTAAATTAAATTTTAGTGATTTTGTGCCACCAGAAGGTCCAAGACGGGAATCGGGACTTATGGATCTCTGACCTACTTTCAACTAAAATGTTGTTTAAAGAAGAAAGATATTATATTGTATTAACCTACATATTTCAAAATATATACATTATACATATATTCATTGATTTAAAGGTTTAAAGGTTTTCATGATGCATTATCGTAACTAATTTATGAAAATCGATGATGAACATCTCTTGTGTTGTATATTTTTTGTTACTGAATTTAGTACTTATTTAATGGCCAGAAAATATAAACATGTATATATTATACGCATATATAATTAAACCATTAATACTAAAGATGAATGGTTTGAATCTGTGGTTCGTTACAAACTTTTGCATCCACATAAACGTAATGGTGATATAAATGTAACATAATGATTTCGCAATACAAAATTTCCTATTATATAAATGTAATTAATAAAATTTTAGTTCAATTTGTACATAATGTTTTAACAATATTTTCATTTTTTATTTCAATTTTTGTTCTGTTTCATTAAAGAATTGTATATTTAAAATAATAAGTTTTATCATGGTTTAGCTTAATAAGTTTCGTTAATCTTTTTGTACATACATATAGAAATAGGTATATCTTGCTACTTGTTATTAGATTTCTACATACCGCGATATACATATATAACATGTACTTAATAACATTTGTATCAAAAATATTAACAGAGATTTATTATACATATTGCAAATCAAAATATAAACCAAAATTTCAAAATGATTTTTCGTGTTTTATTTTCTCTTTAACTTTTTTAATTATACATTACGTAAGCTTAAGGTTCTTTATAAAAAAATAATTCTAGATATTAAAAAGGAAATATTATAGTGTACCACAAATTGATATTTTTTAAAGACACTAGTGATGAGCCCCAATTTACTAATAGGCAAAGACACACTAATAACTGTTCTTGAGAAAAAATAAAAAAACTGTTGGGATAAGCATTGTTGAAAAATTAATCTCTTTCTTATGATTTTCAAAGGAGGACGTGGGTACTTCTCTTTATTTTCTTAGAAATATCTTCCTGTTATGATATATTTTAGCAATGGTTGTAAGTTCAGTTTCCTGTGGTTCTCATTTTTTAGTTAAGGGTTCTACTTTAGGTATTGGTGCATCTTCTGTTGTTGTTTGTGTTCAGAACTAGCCTCTGAGCTACAAGGTTGACCGAGACAGCTGGATCACTTCTCTGAGTTTCATAGCTGAGTTGCATGAGCTAAGTATAACATCTGTAATGCTGTCAAATTAAAATAATAAAAGTAACGGAGCAAAAACGGATCCTTGAGGTAGACTTTGGTAAATGGTGCGAAATTTTACGACTTCCTCATTAATCTAGACTCTGGCCTTTTGGTCGAGGAGGAAACCTTGAATCTATTGGAGGAGTTTGATGGGCATGCTGATTGTTAATTTTTCCCGCCACACATGGTCCCATGACTTTGTAAAATCGAATAAGGCGAGTGCGGTACGTTTGGCTAGAGATTCCTGCTGCTAATATCTTAGACTGCTCTGAAGACTGCATCGTTACAGCTCATGGTCTTTCAGAAACCTTTCTGGGTACTATTAATCCATCCTTTGAGTTCCACCAGGCTATAGAGTCGGTTCGGTAAGATTCTGTCCAGTGTTTTGATAATGCAAGAGGTGAGGCTGACACGTCGGAAAGATGCGATATCTTTGTTAGTTTTCCCTGCTTTGAGCAAAGGCGTGATATTGGCGTTGCGCCAGTTTTGACTGCAGAAACAAAAAGTTAAGAGAGTCATTGTAGGTAGAGAGAAGGGAAGATCTGGCCAGGGTCTTAAGCACCTTCAGGAATGTAAGAGAGATTTCATCTGGCCCAGTGGTCTTGCTTGGCCACATCTGAGAGATGGTGTCGTTGAGTTTTTCTATGCAAAGGGTGTGCTGGATCCAGGGTAGAGTCGTGCCTTAGGATGTTCTTCTTTTTTTCTTTTTTTCTTTTTTTCTTTTTTTCTTTTTTTCTTTTTTTCTTTTTTTCTTTTTTTCTTTTTTTGTTTTTTTCTTTTTTTGTTTTTTGTTTTTTGGTTTT
>JAYRBW010088360.1:0-44872 GCA_036023295.1 Invenusta paracnida
ATAAACGGCCATGTGAATACACACCCCCCCCCCTCCTCTCCCCCCTTTCCCAGTACTCCTCTCTCACATCTCTTGGTTCTATAACTATAAACACACACATCAAATCTTGCTCCAAAAAGAAGTCACGATGAAGTTGCTAGAATCTCCCCACTAATTTCTTATACAAACCACCTTCTTCTCTCCTCTGGCTCTTTCTCGTCTTGATATATTTCCAGGCGGCACATAGAATAGCGTCGGCGGCAGCGGTGGTGTTGGTGGTGGTGATACAGTCTCCTTTAGGCACCCCCCCCCGGTCCTTCCCCTTCCCTCACTAAGTCTCTATTTTTTCTGTAAATTATCGCAAAACTGTGTGAGTATCAAGCAAAGGGGCGTCCCCCTCTAAACATTGTGGTTTGTGTGCGTTGGCAATATTCAGAGGGAACAAACGGACCCCGAGCTATTCTGTCCCAAGTTTTCTCTTCCTTTTGCAATGTTTCTGGGGCAAAGAATATTATTATATTATTGGGAGGTATTAAAGTCACTAATTCCCCGCGCGCTTATTTAACTTGGCGACTTAGTCAATATTGACTTCCCTCATTCTATGCATATAATAATACTGGAAGGCCAGAAGAAAAGGAGGAGGGGGGTGGGAGTGGAAGAGGAAAAATATAGGCACAATAACTGGACGAAGACGGGGAGGGGGAAAATTGAAATGTGCTCACTCTTGAGTATATCGTCTGGAATAAGTGGTGCATTACGCACAGAGCACCGTAGTTTACTTACTGATTTTAATGAGGGGTAACGTTTTTTTACAAAAAAAGTATGAAACTGTGCAGGTTTCACCGTTATACATTTCCCTGAAAAATGGGTATCCAACCCCATTTTTTAAATACCTGTCATCGTGACACAGTTTGAAATCCGTTAAATTAATTGAGGGGGGATATGTGTGTACACCCACCACAAGACGCCGAAGTTATTGAGGATCGAAGTTAATAGTTTAAACTAATGGGGGGGCATGTTGTGCATGTAGAGTGTATAACAAAACAGTCTGTATCGATACCTACATCACTCACCGGTCTAATAATAATATTTTCTATGTAAATAAATCACTCCATGGACTCTGTCTTAAGATACAGAAGAGAGAGAGGGGGGGGGGTTGATGATTTATTTCATGAGAGTCCATGGAATCTCTTTTCTCAGTCCTTTTCTGGGGTTCAGTCTTCTTCTCAATTTATTGATTTCAATCATGCAGGTATGGCTGCTTATTTAGGTATAACCCAAGCTTACCCCAATATCATAGACGCCAGCGATATGACATGCGATATGGTAATTAGTCTAGTGCATCAGTGTGAGTCTTTCAGAGAACCTCCTTATCAATCCATTATAGGTATCATATCTCTGCTCTATATTTACATATAGTATAGAGACAATAATTATTATACATTATATACATAAGAAAAGTAGGAGTGAGATTTTATGACGAAGTCCCTTTATTTTCTGCAAATCATCCCTTCATTTTCGAAAAGGTGTATATTGTAAATATCGATTTTTTCTCAAATCGGTGTATTTCATACTTCCTTTTGAAAGCATATATATATTAATAACTGGAGCATCAAAATCAATTTTTCATTTTATACATGTACCTACGTTATCAAATATCGATCCTGGACAAAAACCGATCTTTTATCTTTTACACATTTTTCGTATCTACGTACAAAAAGGTGAATTTCACATAGATATGCTTTAGGACATGTCGCTACTAAAAATAAATTGTAACAAGCAGAGTTAGTGCATATATTATGATCCATCTGACAAAACTTGCCAAACAGTGGCAACCTGTGTCCATCAGCGAAGCTAGAGACTTTAGGGGATTATTCGCAGATTGAGGAAGTTTGAGAGTATAGTAAGATTATATATATATAGAGAGAGATAGCTATCCCATTCAGATGGTAGTTTTCTGACGACTATGTACACTATAGTGAGTGCATTGTGAGAAAATCATCGAAAGAAAACCAGGAGCGAGTAGACTGTAGTCAGTGCGACGGAGGATGTTTCAGTATATATCCAGAATATATCTACATATATATGGGAGCTTTCCGTTTGGTAGAACTTTGAAAATAAATGTAGTTGTGATGGTGGTGTATCAGTAGATATCGGCTATCAATTTCATCCTGTGGTTATAGTCGTGTTTACTACTTGTCTTATATATAGAGACAAGAGATCAGTTCTTTAGATAATTCTATATATACGAAATGAGTAGTCAAAGGCATAGGGCCTACCTTCTTTTATATGTAATAAAGGCGGTGTACACTATATATACAAGTCTCTCTCTAAACCATCTCCTGAGAACACTGAGATTGGTATTTTCCATCGAGTCTGCTCTCTCATAATACTCGCCATCTTCTCTCAAAATCTTCTCATCTCCACGCCGATCTTTCCAATGCTTCCCTACAATATATATATATATATATATAGGCTTTTGAAACAGCCAGAGCTCTTTAAAGACTATAATATATAAACAAGTATTTATTAATATACAGACTAAACTTGCAGCATCACCTACGTCAAGATTTTATATCGCTATATAATAATCCACTCACAGTATTGCTCCTCGGGCAATTTTTCCGACGAATATAACTTCTGTTTTAACTTTACGTGATGTAAACTTCCCAGTGCAAAACTAAGGATAGTGTTTTTATAATTTTTAATTCAACTTTTACCTCTCTATAGTAATATTTTATGTCTTAATATAATTCAATAGGAAATTAAGTGCCTGTTACTACGATTTTAAATAATTTTTGTGTAATATTTTATTAAATTTATTAATTACTGTCATTTGTTGGATATATATACTTACGTGAAGTTATCAGCTAAGGATTTTTTTTTCATACATAATATAATATTACTTTACTACTTCAATTAAGTTACATGCGTTTAAACTTTTTAAAAGTACAATGATTCGCTATTCAGCAAACTTATCATTATCAGCCATAGCACCACACACCCTTCACTATATAATTAAAATCCGACTGTAATTCCTCTACAAGATAATTTCTTTTAACAGCTTTATATCTCCATGAGCAAATTTCATATTATAGGAACCGATTAATAATTACCTTAAGGTGGATGTCATTGGAATACGAACACCTAAATAACCCCGAGTGCAGGCATTTATGGGCACTATAGCAACAAAACTTTTTAAAACCTCGCGTGTAGAATGCGATATGTCCAGGAAGAGAAAATTGCTTTGCCCCGAGGCCTGAAAGTGAATGCCTCCACAGGCCCCTACTTCAAGGAGATTTGTTATTTGAGGAGATACTACTCGATTACCTATAATTAGGAACTATGAACGAAGAGTACCAAGCATTTCAACATAATGATGATCTATGTTGCAAATCATATGATTGCAGAGATTAGATTTAAGGTTGTCAAGTGTTTCTGTGAGATTTTAAGTGGGATAATCTTTGTATTAACGGTTATATGTGCAAGAAAATCTAGAGTTCTGAAATAAAATGTAAATTAAATCAAATTATCTTTTTACACAAATATAATTTAAATAATATTTTCCTTGTGAAGCTCAAATATTAAATGCAATAAACTGGAAAACCCAATTTTTTTTCTAATGATTCTTGCGTCCAAATTTTATAAAATAGTCTAAATAGAATGGTAAACTATATTGCATTAAGGCTCTATGTTTATTGCAACCCACTTAAAGTCGCTACATATACGCTTTTCAGAATCCATTTATTAATCTTACATGAATAATAAAACAAACATAGCATGTATTATGATTTTTAATGCGGCGTAATTAAAGATTTATTATAAATGTTCCCTCCATATACTGGTAAATGCCTTTTTCTGTTGCAATTTGTTTTAAAAAATCATTGCTTTGTAATAACTCCCCGCGGTTTAACAAAGAATCTAAAGAATAAAAGATACAAGAATACAGCTTATAAGGCTGTAAGCGGGTTATTCATTTAACATCTTTTATTAAGGCTATTGTTACTATATATTTAACTTGAATAACAATCCAGACTAGAAATTGTCCTGCTTTGAGTTTATGAACTCAGTTTTTTTCTCTCTCAATTTCTATTCTCTAACTCTCGGAAATAAATTACATTTGGGAGGAGATGTTTAACGAAATAAATTAATAATCAATGCGCAAAGAAGCCGATTCTTACGATACTACGATACTATATACTTGAGAGGCTATTGACTTAAATCAGGGTCATTTTGTTATCCTGTTTATATCATAACTTTGTACAAATAGAAACAAATATTATGAGTGCGTGTATACAAGATAGGCTAGTTTGATGACAATTTCAATTTTTAATACATATATTAACAAAACATGTTTCTGCCTGGATCTTATAATATATATATATATTATATAAATTTATTAGTTTTCTAAACATATATATTATATATTTATGTATTTTATATATACAAAAGTAATGTGGCATGATATTATACGCAGCAGGTTTTTTATTGACACATATTCAATGCCAATTGCCATTGTAAACATCACTATAATACACTCTTAATGTAATAAATCAGCTCATATAATTTTGTTGGCAAAAATTTGTTAAAAATATTGGTTTATCATATATGTATATATTTATATACGTCATATCAATATTTGAATAAACTTGTATTGTTCAGTAATTATTATTTAGTTCAACAAACATTTCTTTAAGTAAATATAATGCATGTTATATACAAGCTATTATCAATAAACTATAGTGTTATAGTCCTCTATGCATAAAAGGTTTAGAGTCGTAAAATATAGCTAGCTATCATTTACTACATTCATAAGCACATGCGTAAGAATTAAAATGTCACAAAACGCAATAGTTGGAAGAGCGATAAAAATGTCAAACAAATATATATATAATAACTTCCAGTAAAAATATATCGTCATTTATAAATCATGTATAGAGCATAGGTACATGCTTATTATTAAATATATTTGTATAGATACAATATTATATTTGAAATATACTCTGGTTTTATATGGTATATTATTCAATCGAAGCACATTATTTACATATATATGCCATTTTACTTGCTATATAATGCCCACAATTGCAGTTTATATAATGATATTATACGGAATACTAATATATAGCAAATATAAATGTGAGAATATGACCATGACTTATAACCATGCTAATAGCTTTGTTAGACGCCTAGACAATAATATATTAGCTATAAAACATTAGTGTATTTCACAATGGTTTTACGAAAAAGTTTTATTTACGAGTGGTCGAATTTTGATCATATTTATAAAACAACAATCTATATTTGAAATTAAATGAACACACGTATCACACTACAATTTTGATTTCTAATAAATACGAGTATATTATGATGTTTACATTGTTGATTCAAACTTTCAAGTCAAATTTTTAGATTTCATTTCTATAAATGATTGTTTTGCATGATTTAATTTAAACTTGTTTTCATGGCAGTGATACACCTGTTTTTATATCTGTGTTGCGTACATTTTTATCTTAAAGGTATCCGAAGTTTTCCGTTCGTTTCTCTTCGCTTTTTTATGAGACACAACTTTTACAACCACTCAGTTTGCTATGTAGATATAGTGAGTGATTTGATGTTATCACCAGCCTATTTTCCATCAAACTGGACACTTTCGACAGTATTAGAGGCGGTATTTGTCAGCATAATTGCATCTCAGTTGTATTATTATGGCCCTAGAAGAGCAGGTGGCTTCATTTTATGTTCGACGTGCGCGTAAGATCATGTCTTTTTGTTAGCTGATCGCAAAGTTAGGCTCAAACTTTTTTGAAAGAGTTAACTAATAAATAACAAATAAAAAGCGACGTGTGAAATTGTAGGTATATACAGATAATTTCATACATTCTTCTCTACTTTTCAGCTGGCCGCAGCAGACAAAGAATTTTACACGTCAAACCAAGAACTGGATTCGTTGGTAAGGAGTTTGATCTTCCTTAGTGCACATATCGATTTCAAAATTATTGCAAACCTACCTTTTTATTACCTGGTATTTAATATGAAATGAGTATTTTGTATAATGAGCAAATTGCAATTTAATGATGAAGTAGAGGCGTGGCTTATTTAACGATAAACGTAATTGCAACACACAAAGCGATTTTATTTCGAGACTATTGCGTTCTTCTTATAGAAAATAAAAACGCAATCGGCAGATACTCGAGAGAGAAATTCAAGGTACCACAATTCCTGGGTTGAGTTTTAGTTAAGTTAATTATACACATATACTCCTAGAATATAATATATATTGTGTACCTGTCAGCCAAAGAATATAAAATCGGTTCAGAGATCGTATTATAAAATTTCGTTTTGTAACGGTGCGGTGATGCTCAACTGTATAGCTTGTTGTCCTCATTTGAGGCCATCATTGCAACCACCAAATTCTCTAAACACAGACTCTCTCTTTCTCAAAGGTATGTCACTGTACATTTATGAAGTAATATACTTCATACCTGAGTCAAATATAATTAAAGAAAGTCCTCATTGTGAGTGAATTAGTACATCATCATACCACCGAGGGTCTCCACTATAGAGTCATTACAAATGGTATCAAATCACTCAAAAGAGGATCATGTTTTCCTCAAATCCCACAGTCTCGTTCTTTATATAATTCTTCAGAAAATCTGATAATAGCAAAGAAAGTATAATATGTAAGTAATATATATGTACAGCTGTATAATTTTATGAACATATGTATTATGTACGGTTTGTGGTACGGTCCGAATATTTTATTTATATGTGTGTATAAAAATCATTTTACTAATTATTATCTCCATATAAATTTCTAATTTGCGATCCTCTTTCAGATAATTCAAGCGATTCAGGTTCTCCGTTTTCACTTACTAGAGATTGAAAAGGTAACCAAAGACTCATTGTATCTGTATTTTATGTTGTGGTCTGTTCTTAAATGTTTATGTAATTAGATTTTTATAACGTTTTACATTATTTGTACATGTATTAACGACGTTATATTGTTACCAAATTACTTGCCAGCCCACTTTGGGTACTTACTATATGTAAATATTATATGATAGTATAGAAATAATATAGTAGTGGCCTGTTAAATTTATGCAATGAATAGGTTTTAATTTCTATGAAGACTGAGCATTTAGTGAATTATAACACTGCATATAAAATGATATTTTAAAAAGTTCCAAATATCTTTAGCACACCTAGAAATTGAAACAGTTTAATTTATAGCCTTTTAACGATATTTGGCTCACAGGAAATATTTTGAAAAACAGTATTTTATCAAAATTATCGATTTTCAAATAAACATAACTATCTTTCACCGGGCGAGGTAGAAGTGCACCTGGCTATACTACTTTCTTACTTTAATTTTAATTTGAGCTTGCGCTTCACTCATCTCTGATATATTCATTTCAGGTTCACGAACTCTGCGACAATTTCTGCTCTCGCTACATTACCTGCCTTAAAGGGAAAATGCCCATCGACCTCGTCATTGAAGATCGCGACTCCACCGGTTCCACCGGTTCTGCCGCCTCTCCTCCCGCCACCTGCAGCTCTCAGACACCTGGTCTCGCCACTCCCGGTGGCATTCCTTCCGGCGGCGCAGGAGATCCAGTTGGCATGGCAACCTACGGCGGGGTAGGCGGAGGAGTGATGGATCACCACAATTCACTCAAGATGCAGCAGCACCAGCCCCCCCTGCCACCGCCATCGCATCATGGCCAGCTAGGTGGAGGCGGTATGCCGCCCGCATCCCAGCACCATCAGATGATGAGTCAGCATGGTGGTGGTATTGTCTCGTCCGCTCCAGGCACACCGCAGCACCATCTGCATGCACAGGGGGGTCAGCACCCTGGGATGATGATACCGGCACACTGTGCGCTCCCGATGGGAATCATGCCTGGGGCACTAACCAATCACCACAGTATGACCAGCCCATGCAGGGTGAGTTCAATATATTTGCAGTAGAATAATACAGTTTTTTTTAATATTATAATCGATTTATTTTTTGATCGGTATACCTACAAGAAGTATCTGCAAATTGCTTTTTAATACGGATTAATTGTAAGAGTTTTTTTACTGTACTTTAATTTTCTAAATCTAGCGTCACAGATTTTTGATTAACATCGTTATGAGGTTTGCTTATTTGTTAAAGTGTTATCTTACAGATAAAGATATAATTTGGCATTACATTTTTTTTAAATTATCTCTACTTATTATAAAATTAAAAAACCCCGATAAAATTTTAATAATAATGTAATGAATATAAAGGAGAATACATAATTAATTGATCTTTTTAATACATTCTAATAAAAGGCATTTCACCACATAATTGTAATTGTTAATTAAAGTATAGCACTGACATGGCCTATTTTAAAATGGAAGGTAATTATAATATGATATAGTAACTTCGATCAATAAATCTAAAATCCATAATTTATAGTATAAAATAAATGTGCGCGTTATGGTATTTTTAGGAGTGTACAAACACAAGCAGTTGCTGTTCTGAGGATTCCCTGCATTATACACACGAAAAGAGTTAAAAATCATTTGCCAGTTTCTGAATAAAGGCCTAATATAATATACAATCTAGGGCTTCACCTTAATATGTTGAGTAATATACCTACCTATACAATGCTCAAAAAGAGATTTGAATAGCTGACATTTACTTTGGGAGTACGACTTAAGATTTCTGACAATATAACACACGAACTGGTCGGAAAATGTAGCATACCATACGATAGTAAAGGTTACCACCAGAAGTTGAAATATGCCCAAAAGCGGTTGACTATTTACTAAAAGGAGGCACTTTACAACAGAGAGGGGTGTATTAGCGGTGAAAAGAGGTTCAAACTCGAGAAGGTAGAATATAAAAATAAGCCAACTCAAATATTATTATGCGCAAGGCATATAAAGGAATAGTAATAATATTATTGAAAGCTATACTAATAACAGCAACAATGCTGGAGCATAAATCCTGCTTTTAAAAAAAGTGAAAGAAGTTTTGGGATGTAAAAGCTCTTATGCAGGAGCCACAGGTTCGCTTTGTTATACATAATTCTATAAATCACCGCATTAAGGCTCGTTCTTGCGGGATTCTCAAAGGTGCCACAAATCTAACATCAGCAGAAACCGACGAGTTAGAGCTTTTGTTTATTGCAATTAGCTCTTTTGTAACTACTATACCGAGTTTGATGAAATTTATGACACCAAGACTGGGTGGAACAAGGTTTTGCATTGTCGTTATCGCGAGTCCGCAAGGTTCTCTCGTAGATCAAAGAATTATCTCCTCTTTTTAAATATAATGGGATTATATTATTATTTTGTTATTGCGATGTATTTGTTAGAAATAGAGGGGAAGAATAGAGTCTTCATGATTTTGCTTTTGACTTTAAAACTCACCAAATTCGCAGTCTATGTTTTTGTTTCTAAAATATTATGCTTTATTAGTTCGTTCAAAGTGGTTTTAAGGACGTGATTTATTGTTAGCAGACATACTTTGGTTACCTATAATGTATAGTTTTATACTTAAAAAATAATGAGAACAATTTTGTCAAAATAAACATTGTTGAAATCAATCCCACCAACACTATAATTCATTAACATTATATTTTAAAACAGAGGTATTTTAGTTATTTCGATACAATGGGGATCATATTTGTTCAACGTACAATAATTAAAACACCTTGTTTGAAATTATTAATTTGCTGATATATACACAGTGATTTTCTACTGTATATAATATAACAATATATAAGTTATGCATACATAAGTTAATAAGTTAAGATTTTATCTTCATCGTCACAATTCGCAGCTGTGTTATAGAGAGAATATGTTTTGCTCCCCTTATAGCCAAGGGCTCTATTTCGGGTTTTAGAACTCTAACTCTTCTATCATTAGATTTTATCCACAATGATACACAGTGCAATCGATTAAATATAATCGATTGTTATAGCTAAATAAACAAGGTGGAGATTTATGACAATGGGTTAATTTCAGAATTTCAGACTTTTTCCTCTCTTTTTAACGTATGTTGTATTTTTAAATAGTACGAGTTTCATAGAGTATGTAAGTAAATAGAAATGTGTTTGAAGCAGAGTAATGTATCAGGACTTAATTAATGGACAAATTTAACATATTGTTATGAAGATAGTAAATATAGGTAAACATAAATATTTAACTTTTGACTGATGGGGGTGGCAATAATGATTGTTGAATTGCATTAATAACACTCGCAGATAAAGAAAATGGCGGGTCACTCAACCGTGACAGTAATTGGGTTTGGCGACAAGAATTCATCTGCAATTGATAGTGATACCTATATAGAGGTACACAATTAAACTTTTGTATTTGAATATATAATATTGGAGTTAAAAGGTATAGGCTATGTGGGGTGCTAAGAGGGGTGCTAAGAGCATTATTCAACACAGCATTATATTTGTTTGCAAGCGCGGGCTACTTTGACCATCCAGGGCCACTTTAGCTTCACCTCATGCTTCACTTAATCCTACTAGACCAGTCTAGATTTTTTCCGATGAAGTCGATGACTTTCCTGCATAGGTATGTTGGTACATAAACTTACATTATGAGGTTGTTACCGCCTATAGCTCTTTTATGTCTCTATCTATATAGTACATATTGAACAAAATAATGGACACTATAACAACAGAAAAATAGTACTGTCACTAACGCGTATATTGTATATTATAGAAAAGTTAATTGCGTTCAAATACTGCACCGAGTCAAAATTATGATTATTGTATCTATTACCCTTTACAAAGAGCTGAAATGCAGTTTACATAGATTCTTTGTCGGTAAATTGTTCATTGTGTGAGACGAATTTTATATGACCAGTCAAGCGTGTCGCAAAATGCAGATCTCAAAGATATTGGATTGTTAAAACTTTTACATAATATTTGTGTCCATTATTCCCTCCGCCCAGCTGTTAACTAAGATTGACTTGTCGAAATTTCAGTTAAATTTGTGTATTATATCTATGTATATATATGTATTATATTCAACATTATAATAGAGTCTGTCAAAGCGCGCGTAATTTGAAAATAATATTATAGACGATGATGGTGATGATGAATTCCTAAATAAAATTATGAGACGTTGATCCCTGGATTAATTCGCACTTATCTTATAGATAAAACGTTTAGACGTTTAAAAACGTTGTTTTTAGCTACATCTTTCTACTTTATAATCTCCCTTGGTTGATGGTGTAACCAAGCTATTATCTAAATCTGGTTCATTAAGCTGAACAAACAAATTCTGCCGCTAAATTAAACATTAAGAATATATAAGTATCAATATCTATATAATAAGCATTCTATGTATATATAGTAAACATCAATTTAAAATGCATAAATCCCACCATATATAATATATATATATATTTGTATGTGTACCATATTCCAAGATTAAAGTTGATATTTTTGGCAAGGCTTTTTTGAGTATACTGCCATTTTTAGTATCACCCAAAGAAGGGAAATTAGTGTTAACACATGTTCAGGAGCCACTTGGCTATCAGCTTCCGATCAGTTTATCCGGTAAACGAACAAGCGCTCTTTCAGTCTCTTTAGAAGAGTCAGGTAACGAGTCCGGTAATACATTTCTCACTGCCGTCCAGTCCTGAATACACCGGAGCTTCTGACTTGTCACAGTTTCCGAGTAGCCTCGATGGCAGAAGACTTGCTGTTGTATCCCTCACTGCGCGAACCCCAATCATCCCTCAGTGGCCAACTATATAGAGTATAAGAATAGATGTCAAAGTATACCGCGACATTTTTTTCATATATACGATATATGAATGACTATATTATGTTTGTATACAACAAACCGCACAAGCAATCCTCATCTCAGGCCGGAAAGTTTAAAAGCCTCTCCAGATTCTTGTGAACATGCATTCTTTCATTTTTCTTTTATGTTTATGAAGAGAGCGGGAGCCTCTATAAATAGCTCCAGTGCCAAGAACCATTCTGGGGAATTGCTGCTTTGTATGGTATATATGATACTGATACTTAATAAAAGATGCTGTATGCTGTTCTTTCTCTTTAAGGCAAACTTGGTCTTTTAGTAAATTAATCGCGTGCCTACCCCCTATATAAAGTTATGTTATTAAATTAAAATTTATATTAAATCTCAAACATTTTTATAGCATATATATTATTTCCCATGCAATTATTATCAATAAGTATATCATATAATATTTTGAAATAGGCATAGAATATATATGCAGTCAAAAAGACCTAATGTATGTATTTCGAATAAATGATTGGTAAAACAGCCATGTCCATATACTTACCATTTTATATAAAGACCAAAAATATATTTAAGCGTATATGCTTACAATATTTTCTCTTGAAACCATGTTTTGATGGTCTCTTTGAACCGTAAATTACTACTGTATACTCGAATACTATATAGCCTAAATATATATATTTCAATAGTCAGTTAAAGCGGTTATACGCCCAGTAATACGCATTAACATCTCCATCTTGTTTACAAATGCCTTCCCCGAAGTTCCTCTGTATACGGCGCTGGCAAATTCGTGCAAACAGTGTTTATTTATAATATAGTTGCTACAGTATCTAATTTATATATATATTGAACATACATTTTTGTATATCAGTTATCCGTTTAAAGATTTGACTTATTTTAAATGAGCAGTATTTACTGCAGTTAAATGGAACATGTGAATGGTATAAGGATACAAGGATTTACAAGGATATATTAAAGTGTATTTTGTGTACAAAAAAATAAAGTGCTTTGCCTATAACATATATAAGAAGCCATATATATAGTATTTGTATATACTTATACCTACATATAATGGTGTGTGTATGGTGCGTAAATGTCCGAAGCTTTTAAGCAATGTTTACTACCTTACGATGTGATAAGAGAATATGTATATAATATAAGTGCCGATGCGAATAGAGAAATAATTAAACATGTTATTTATAATCACATTTAATAATATTTTTAAGTAACATTTAAAAATGAAATGCTTCCTTGAATATTTCTAAATCGAAGTAAAAACCTGCTCTTTAAAAGGCATCTGTGTAGTTAATTGTATATAGCTTTATAAAATCAATGTATACACCGCACTGTAGAAGTCAACGTATTTCGCCGTTCTTCCGAAGCCATTGGCTCTTATGTATAATTAATCTCGCTATTAAGATTAAAATCTTCCTCTTATTTAATGGAAGCAACATCTGTCGAGGGATTGTTGCAGCGCCTCGAGAGATATCTTCTTCACTGAGAAGTTTGCATTATTCGCAAATGAAAAGAATATTGTTCACAGTTTGTCATTTTGGGAAGTCTGACCCGCTTCTTTCATTGTTCCTATCTACGAGTATGTATCTAGATGAGGTTTTCTTCTGTTATGTTTCCTGCATATATTATATTGAAGTAACTACAATTGGTCACGTTCATCTCATTATATTCTAAATCAAAATTAGGATGTGTTTATTTCTGGAAAGTAAATATTTAAATATGAAATTTCTTGAATTATTGAGGATAACATCATTTACTCAAAAAGAAGCACTTTCGAATCGATAGATATATTTATTGATTTGAGTGCATAGTTACTCGACTTATAAAATATACAAATAAATATATCTTTGGGTATAAACAGTATCACTGCTTATAATAAATTGTCATATTGTGTTTCTACCTTATGTTTTCGTTACCAATTCGCTGCCCAACTTTTCGATAATATTAGTGTTGATGAAAATAGACTCAGAGAATAAATAGACAATATACCATCTTCGCGGTTCAAAATGGTTGGGAACAATTCCCCCAGTGGACCCGTTTGGGAATATAATGTATGTGTGAGTGGTACAAAAGCATGGCAACCTCCGCTGGTCTCTCCCTTTCACATTATATATTTGTTTACGGAAATCCCATGACTTCTTTAAACCATTCTCTCGTTTCTGCTCCATTCTTGCAATCTTTCACTCCTCAGCGAATATATGTATATAATATTTACTCATACAGATGGTAACACTGACTCCAATTTAGAATAACTAACTAATTGTGTTCCCCACAAATATTATCCACTTCCATTTTGAGAGAGTCTATTAACATCGTCCCCGAAATTCCTACATTTCAAATGAAAGCTTCCATCTCCGTCCATATATAGTATGTTTACTGTACACTTTGTTTTTTAGGGTAAAAATATTCTCTACGGTGGTCTATTAGTTAACTCTCCTCGCCTTTATCCCATGTTTTTTTGTAGCATACGAGTATATTGACACAGTGGAATAATAATATACCAGTGCTTCACTCTTTCTAGTTCTCTTGTCTGTAAAGCAGGATTGTTTGCGTCGTCTTCAAAATCTAAACAAACCCTCGTTTTTTAATTCCTATGTTTATAGATATAAGAATCACAGAAAGGCTCTATAATATAGTGGGAGAAAATAATACATAGCCTATGTGTGTGTGTGTGTATTTAATCTTTATAAGCGCATATTATAAAAACCCATTATAATATAATAACGCTCACAATGGGTGTCGGTTAAAATTGAAAGTTATCCTCATAATCATATTTTCATCTATATACTCTCTTCTCTCTCTCTCTCTCACCTGTATGCTATTTGAAGAGTAAATATACTTATTTCCACCAAAGCAAAATAGATTGAAAGTTGTTGATATACTGGTTATAGAGAAGTGTGTATAGGTAGAATACCAAACTGGAAGGATTTTGTACTTCCGCTCTGAAGTTTAGTTTTTTTTTCAATTTATTTAACTTTAAAACTTTTCAAGCGCAGTAACACCCAGCACCTCACGTGAATGAACGAACCCCCTGCGTTGGATACAATATTGCATTCTATAGCCCAGATTGCAAATTTTAAAACGATAAAGCCCGCCCCCTTATTTTAGATATATAACAAAACGACTGCAAAGTTTGTCTGGAGACTCTAGAAGTTTATGCGGAGCAGTCATCCGTGCCACAAAATACAGAAGGTTTCCCCTTTTTTCGTGATAGTTTCCTGTGAAGTCCGATATTATAATATTGATAAGGATTTTGGTATTATAGAACCCCGTTACTTGGGGGCCCTTATATATTATGTAATGATATGGGGCACCGAGTTTGACGTTATAGTTTTGTAAAAACACGCGTTAAAAATTGTTGAATTTTTTATAACATTTAAAATATATGAAAGTAATCCTGTGGTATACAGATAAACATGTTTACAAATTGGAAGGCTAAATGAATTTTTTTGTGATAAAAATTTTAAACGTATAGCTTTTTACCAAAAACATTTAAATGCGATATAATAAATGAGATCAACACATTTAAAAACATTTATCATGCATATTTATTTCGTTTCATTATGGAACGGAAAAAGATTTATTCATAAATCAAACGATTCCGAAGGGTGAATTCGATTGCCTTGTATATTGATACTCCAGAATAAGGTTCAATTTATTAAAATATGTATTTCATTCTACATTTTATAACATGATTCATTGGAAAGAAAGAAGGCGCTACAACAAGGTGTGCATGTTTCAAAATATACGTCGCCCTAATGTTTGATATGCACTATATACCAAACTCTATTAATAAATAAATAATGTCAGTCGAATGACACAAAGTTTCGTGAAAAAGAATTATGATGGAAAAGAGGTACAAAAACCACCGTCATCCATTAAATCATTTTAGAAGTTTATCAATGTTGAAGGCACATTAACTGCCTCTATCTCCATCTTTTGAGTAATTGTGGCGGGTATATTGTTAGAGGGAGTGGGGTGGTCGTAGAAAGAAATTCTCTTTTGGGGATTTCTTTTCTCGGTGGTTTGGTTTCACTATGCTTCGTTCTTTTTCTTCCAACTGACTCCATTTTCTGCATATTCTCCGATAGATACGCCTAATAATTCCCTAAATGCTCCAAAAATTGTCTTCTTAAGTTCTCCCATATTAACCTCTTTTGCACATAGTATAGTAGCCAGGCTCCTTTAAATACAAGTAAATTCAGCCTTTCGCGAAAATTCTGTTTAAATTTAAACGTGAATTTGACTTTTACATCTGTAACATAGATCATGGTACAAATTCGAAACATTATAGTCGATTAGAATTCAAAGAAATACATCCCATTTTGATATATTTTTTTAATTTGTTAATGATTTGTAAAATACAATGAGTGAATGTTGTATAAAGATCGAATATGTATGTGTATTTTTTAATTATAAGGACAACTATATACCTATACTTTCATTTGTTCTGTTAACATGCACAATATATGTGAGATAGGCGAAACAGAATGCCGTTCACTTAAGCCCCTTAATAAATATTTAGGAAAAATAAGATTCCAATTTATTAGATAGCTTAGTATAGGCCCCTATATATCACAGCAATTCAAGATCCTTAAATGTTAATTAAATAATGCAGGTATATATGTATATATACAGATGTACATTGTTTCAAAAGAATTTAATGGTTCTAAAAGTTGGTGAAGACGAGGAACTAATGAGGGGTGATGTCTTTTGATATGACCTTTTCTGTCTTCCCGCATCTAATTGCATTATCAACTCCTGGGGTCTCTCTTGGGCATTCCTACGTGTATGAAAGCTTTCAGAGCCACATTATTAATATATTCAGATAGGGGGAGGGGGGTCGGAGGATCTTGCAGACAAAAACGAAAATATATACATACGCGACAAAAAATCTGAGACTTTGTCATCTACTAATATGTTTTCATTCTTCATTTTGTTGTAAAAAGCAGCCTTATTTAATGAAAACATGTCCTGTCCTTGATACACCTTGCTGTTCATTTGTTAAATATACTGTAATATAGGGAATATTAATGGATTGCTATCTTCATAGAAATCGCTTCCATCGAGTATAGTTTTCTTTAATCCAATAAGTCTTCATTAACTTTGTAAAGTGTGACTAACTTATTGTAGCATGTAGGCATATATATATATGTGTATATGTATATTTAAGTTAAGTTAAAATATTTTGACTATGAAAGCGCTAACAAAAAAATACGACAACAGACGTTCGGATAAGAAAGGGGATAGCATCGCTTATAGAGCCCAGAGATAATTTGGAGCTATATTTTTAGTTTAAAAGTTATACTATGATGTAGAGATTGAGGCGAGGGTTTGCACTATATATTTAGTCACTATTATTGGGAAATATTTGGGCATATACTGTTTTTTTCCTATGCCTCATCTCTCTCAACAAAACGAACGCAATATGCTTTATTTATACTTTGCTATACTCTTGATTCACCGGTAAATAACAGACGGTGATTTGGTTGATATTACAGAGATAATCTGTTGATAATTCTGCAGACAGCAAAGTTTACCCTCAAGGCAAACCAACCACCCGCTAAAATCAGCTTTAGATAAACTGGTATATTATAGTAGTCTAGTATAGGTTAGTAAACATAATATAATTTTGGAAATTTCTGTAGCTCTGGGACGTTTGCCTTTCCTCATAGGTTTGTTTTCTGAAAATCACTTGAAAGAATTGTGTATATATACATATATATATATACGAGATTATATATTAGTCTTCAACAGTCTGTATTATTTACAATTCGTTCCATTAGTTCACAATAAAAAAACAAATCTCTTACATACATAGAGACAACTGATGGACAAGCAATAGATCTGAAGTGGTAACTCTTTTGGGGCGGCGTCCCAATATTTCATAACGCACTCTAAATCAAATATAAGCCATCATAACGTATACTATTAGTATAAAGAAGAACCGCACCGAATCGCTCTGTAGTGTTGTATGCTTCCTGTAAGTCGCGACCCCGTAGCACTTTGTCAATTTACCAAATCTCTCCAAAGTTAAATTAATTTATTTCGGTCGATGTGTTGGTAACAATACCCGCTGCAATTATTAAATTTGGACCCCTTGTGGTGTTAGGTGGTGGCGGATCGGGACAGCCTGAGTGTCTCAAAGTGCTCACTCGTATCTCCCTCACTCTTTTTTTTATTGTGCATACACTGAAAAGTGCGCTTCCTATATACGCTGCATTTGCTTTTAATACGCGCGCAGCAACGCATTCTGCGAATTAAGTATATTATTTCTCTCAAATAATATGCAGCGTAAAGAGCGATACAGCACGAAGCTGTATTCCTAGGCGCAAGGATGAGGATGGGAATGGTGAATCAGTATACAACTAAATCCCTAATTGAATCTAAATAAAGAGGAGATGAGCGGGGGGAGCTAATAAGTTGGTCTCCTGAAACCTCAGCAAACGCTCACACCGCCGTTGATAGCTTTAGCCTGGCTTTCGCACTGGCCTCAACGCTCTATTAGCCTTCACTCAAGTATAATGGAAGTTTACGGGCCGTATTGTTTCCACGGTGCGTTTGAAGTTACTAGGCGTTTTTCACCTCCTGTATATATCTGTAGGCTAAACTTATGCCATTCACCAGAATGAAAATGGCATACCTTATACCTATATTGCCTTCTAAATTATTATATTATAGGAATAAAATAGCAACATTAGTTAATATAATAGAGTTGAGAGTTATTATTCCTTTTTTGATGTGATCCTGCAGGTATAATATATACTGCTAACAAAGTGATTATCTTGAATATTAAATAATTTATTATTAAAATTTAAAATATTCTATTCTATAGGCATAGCGGACATTATAGTTTTATGTATTTATGTCAACTCCTTGAACTAGGGCAACAAAAACTATCGATTTGGAAAGAGGAATTATTGGTTGGTTACTTGTCATTAATACTTAAATAACTAAGTAGGTACGTTAAATTGTAAACACTTTTTATGAACTTTTTGTCTTTTAGTGCTATCAACTCCTTAATATACTAACCACTTTTTTCATTCCAGACATCTCCGTCACAGCACCCCTCCCTCCAGTTCAATAACAACAACAATAATAACCATAGCAACAGCAGTAGTACAAACCGGTGTACCCCAAATCCACACCAGACTCCGGACACAGACAACCAATCGAGTAGGTCTGGAGACACACCCGGCCCTGTCCACAATCACAGTAGTCATGGTTCCTTGCCCAACGACATCAATAGCGAAACAGGTGAGACTCGAAATTATATAAACAGTATAAGAGCTACATCGATCATTATGTATCAATTAGAAATTTGTCTTTTCTTTTTCTTCAAAATATACCTTTTTGTAGTGTAGCAGATTAAAATATGTTTATTTCTTAATACAACTGAAAATTTAAGTTTATTTAGGCTATAATATAAAAACTTAGAGTAACTTTGTATAAAGAACAAGTTGGTTTATCCTGCTCGTTTAAAAACTTGATTCGTGGAATTCTCGTAACTACTTGACAAATTATTTACCTATTGATTTATTAATAAAAAATCGTATTGATATTTGAACAGACCAATGAGATCATGTTATAGCTTAAAGAGCTCATATCTGTGAAATTCTGTTGACCCTCTTTCTTCCTCACACTCATTTCCTCCTCATTTCTTAACAACGAAAAACAAAAATGTAATAATTTTTTTGTTTTAATATGTGATATTATCTTAAAAATTATCGAATTCGTTTCACATGGAATGCATATGAAACGGTTGGTCTGGGTTTAAATATTTAATTAAGCTTTAAAATAAGTTATACCCACTCCCATGTAGATATTACACACTAAGCTATTTATTAAGGCACCTATAATATTCTTCTTAAGTAAATGAATTGACCTAATGGACACCTGCTGTTTTAATCATGCACATACCTGTGATGCAATTCTGCTGATCACACTGCAATCATTAATTCATCTCCTCTTATTCGATTTCCATATGTTCATCGGGAAAATCCATTCAGCTTTATATCCACCTTATATTCAATATCATGATAGTCATAATGCGTTGATGAGGCTAATTCTGTTATGGTCATCAAAGCTGTGTGACTGCTCATTGCTCATGCGGCAGACACAGCTGGGTGCATTCAAACGTTCTCATTCTTTTCAAACCCAGTGGATTGAGGGTGAGAGAATTTGCGCTCGACTGCACTCTGAAGACTTGGGGCTATATATCTGGACGATGCTATGGTGTCCAGTGGTTTTTGCATTTATAACACTCTAAATCGTTTTCGATTTGAGTATATCATATTATAGTCACCATAAGATATTTGAGGTTACGTCATCCTTATTTTGTCGATCAACTCTTGTGCTTAATTGCATTTCAAATTTAAATTAAATGTTTTAATAAAAAATGACTTATGGAAAATTTAGGCATAGTATACCTATTAAATTTAAAATAAAAACAAGCCATTAAATCACAGATAACATTTATTATATCATATTAGGGTAAATTATTTGACTTAAAAAAGTGTTAAAATGTATAATATATACCTACTTCAAATTAATAAGGCTAAAAGGTTTCACAAAAGTTGACTTTCATTTTTGTGTTCTTCTATTATGTATTGTAGTATAATAGAGTAAACTAACTGGGTGCTATAAGTATGTAGACCTATATTAGCTGTGTTCTTAAAATATATCAACTAATTAGTTATCGATATATACATATGTTCATGGTTTTATTGTAATACATATATACATTTAATATAAAATGACAACAACATGAAAGTTTAATGCTAATTACTAGAGAACATACCCACAATTGATCATTATCAACATATCATCACTGCTATCATAAATAGTTTATTAGACTATGCGCCCGTGCGCGCGACTGCACTATATGATACACACAAACCAGGAAAAACATAATTCTGAACCCAAACTCTGGTTGCATTGGAAGCGGCAGTACCCCCTTCCCCAATAAATTGAAGACAGTACCACTCATAACATTACTTATTTTGATTATCCATGCGTGCTGTTATCCCTTCTCTGCTGCAGTCCATAATATGTTGTGTGCAAGAATTAGTAATGCTATTGGTACCGCAGCCAACCCAGCTGATGTCGGAAAATGGTCATTGATGTTAGTTGCCCTTTCACTCTTGTGCAACAACGTACACACAGCTTTAAGGTTTCCTATAGTAGGGAAGTTGACTATGTATAGGAGCGCATTACAGTACCGCCCATAATATATTATTATATTATAAAATGATATTTCTATACAATAGCTGCTGTGAAACATCAGAATCGTGACAGAGTTATCTGCATTTTGGAATCAGTCTTATTTTTTACCCCTGGTTGTGCAGTAGTATAGCGCTTAAATAGAAACCAGAAAAAGCCCTTTCATAATTATATAATATTATCATCTGAGAGATTTATTTCCAAGTTTTGATTTATAGTTGTGTTTGACGAAAGCAGGTTTATTTTGCATATGTATTGCGCGGGTGCTCGCCCTCTTGACTACAGCGCATAGAGTCATGACATGGGATGGGGGAGTATAATTACAACGGTACAGAAGAGGAGGGGATTATATACGGGGGATTAAGTCGGAAAAAGCCCGCGAAAGGAGAAAAGAATTGCAAAAGCTCTAGACCGCTTTCTTTGATGCGGAGCTGGAGCTTTACACTGGTGTTTGTATGTAGGTACATGACTGCGAGAATTACTCGCTTGCAACCCCCAAAAACTATAGAACTTAGTACTTTATTTTCTATATACCGCACTTTTTATCTTCTAGCTCCACAGAATTTCTGTTTATATATATATTGGCTTCATTTTCTTCCAACATTCAAAGGCCACTATATATATACAGCGAAAATTAGCAACTGACACTGCCGGGCAGGACCCCTCTCTGGGAGCTCACTGGGCAGTCTCCCACTAGGTGTGGACCACTGCCATCTAATTATGCCACATGTATACAGGGGTGTAGTTCTCCTGTGTACCCACCCCATAAGGGGATCCAGTATCTTATAATTTCTCAGATGGAAGGACCATACTTTTGGGTCGCGGCGGCACCATTGATCAGTTTCTCGTTTTGCTTCCACCTATAAGTTTCTATCTTTCACTTTATGGATTTGTGCATTTCTACCGAGTTTATCATCTTGACTTCCTAAATAATAGTCAAAGCCAAAATGGCAGTATTTATTATTACATTGTGTATACATATATGCACAATATTGGTTTATGTTCTTCGTACATTATAGTATGTGTCCGACTTAACCAAAACATATTTTCTCTTGCTTATTGAACTTTAATATCACATCTTTGTAGATTTATATAGGTTTTGGATTAGCTCCAGATATATAAAAGTGGCAGCCCCACCACCGATGTTAAAACTTATCTCACTTAATTATTAACAATACAAATAGTTAACTTACCATACTTATCAGAATAATTTGTATAATAAATATTATAAAATATATAATAATATACATACATACCTATATGTATACTTCACGAAGAA
Organism: Invenusta paracnida; assembly: GCA_036023295.1. Lineage (NCBI taxonomy): Eukaryota > Metazoa > Platyhelminthes > Proseriata > Coelogynoporidae > Invenusta > Invenusta paracnida. The sequence goes on from JAYRBW010088360.1 coordinate 22,262, forward strand.
AAAGTTATTTAGGTATTTACAATAATCACAATTATGAATAATAAATTAAAATAAAATTTCCCAAACTTTCAAATAATATTTTAAGTAGACTTATTTATATTGTCGGGAAAATCGTTTTGAAAGTACGTATTTCAAAGACAGTATACTCGAATTTGTTAGACTAATTTTCAGCACTTATTACTTGTTATTGGTGTATAACTTCTATAATGAAAAACATTATAGACTACTGACATGTATTACTGACTTCTGTCCATTAAAAGTAATATACTGTTATGCACTTAATAAAGTCAGAATTAACTTTTTTGTTAAATATTATTATTCAATTTGAATACAAATGCATTGGTTACTGCAGTAATAAGTGCGATGCAATACTATAGTTGTCTGTGGTAGGTAATCTGAAATAAATATACTGAATAGATATAGTTAGAATAAAAATATTAATATCGCCGCATTATTATGTATGTATAATGAACTCGGGTATCATATTTCAAAATATTTTGGTTATCTTGGCTTATGGATATGATATGGATGAAAATAATAAAGGTTTTACAGTATTATTCTTTATTTATTGAAATATGTGCAGTTGAAACCATGGCCCACTTCGGTAGACAGTACTATATACACATTTAATACTTGTAAAATATACTTATTATTATTTACTTATTATGACTGTATATAGTTTAATCTACCAACTAATTTGTCTTTAATTTGACCTTCTATATATAGTTCTATAGAGTTTCTATCATATAGAATGACCTTTATATAGTAATCAAAATGACACAATAAAACACCAATAAAATCAATCTTTGTACACCACATAAGCCGATAGTATTACCATAAAAAACATTACAAAGCGATGAAAGATCTATGAAATACAGTCCTGTCTTTTTATTGGTATAATGAGCATTGCAGTCAAGGATGGCATATATACCAAATTATCCGTTTTATTTCCGAACGGTCATTTTAGATTACGATACTTCGCTTATATAGTCACAGCTGGTCCACTTTTTATTGATCTTACCGAATTAGATTATTAAAAAGCGCACTTTTCCTGCACCTTTCAACATAATATGCACATACCTATAATATTGTACACTGGATTTATTATTATTGCCTTTCCTGCTTTGCATTTATATATTATTTAGTTATTTAGTTGTATAGTTTTGCTAGAACCATCGGCCCACACTTGAAGTATATAATATGTAATATATATATACAATAAAAAGACAAACGATTTTAACCGTCTATACCGTGGTCATCTGTATATATATATATATAGGGTTTTTAGTACTTTGCTTGCACCCCCTTACACAGACGACCCACAGCAGCTGAAAACATTTTTATCACTGTCTGGAACTCAAAGTACCTCCGCCCCTCATTATTGACCCATTTTGTCTCGATTAGTTCCGCAGTAACACTTTTCACGCCTCTCCATAAACTTACTTTGCTGTATAATTATATCATATAATATTTCAAGCTATTCCATCAATTTTTGTTACATATATAAACTAGCTTGCTAGAATATGCAAGGATATATATTGATGTGTGTGAGTACTCGCGATTATGTATCATAAATTGCACATTATATATTATAGTCTGACCTCTCCAGGAAACTCATACTTTATTATACAATTGTCACAAGTCGGTTAGAAACCTTTGATAAATACCGAGTTTATCTGAGCATATATAGTAAATACTCTATTTTCGATATCGTAATCATAATATATGTCGGCAGACAAAATTGTAAATTATACTTATACGCCCACTTAGCTTTCCCCAATTTTTGTAATTTTGTTACACCACGGTGCACTATTACTTTACGATACCCGGCCTCACGCTTTAGCTGAAATCAGCAATTCACGGCCTAAACACCGTTCAATTCACTTCAGATTCTATGTTTATCTTTATATATAATATGCCTATATACTCAAATCGTAATAATAATTGGTTGTGACAATTTTGTTGTACTTGATAATCAATCATTTCACAACACTAAAACACTACGTGACATATGTTTATTTTTTTTTTTTATTAAATACTATCTAACGTAAGACTTAAATAATGTACCAAAAAAGAATTTTCAACTTACCGTCCTATAAAAAAAACAGTATTTATTCATTTTGAAATAGAGGCAAAAGTTGTTGCTTGTTGCTCTTTTGTGCATCTTTCTCTATATAGAGATCATGTCGGCTTTTCAACTTCCCGCGAACCATGATAATAAGCATTTAAATGGGGGACACACATAGTTGCAATATACCTCCAACCTGATTCGATCGCAATAAATCGCGCATAAAATGATAATCAGATACAGCTCGTAAGTCAGATAAGTCAAGTCGTAATCTAATAAGAATTCACGACTTCTTCCATGCCCTATTACTTGCTCGCTTATTTCTATATTATGATATTATAGTTGATGTATTATGCGAATAAAAGATGAGTGTTTTCCTATAGAGCAATATTTTTGTTGTTGTGAAACGACCAATATATTTCTGACTTGCCTCTTCTTTCTTGCTCCTTTTACGCACATGCAAGGTTGTTTTTTTGTCTTCTATCTATATAATATCTAGATAAGTCCGTCGCAAATATTCGCAATATAATATATAAAATATTTTATATTAAAAATAATCGCTGCCTATATCTTAGAAGAGATACAATCGTTATAGAGGCATGCGCAAAGAATGTAATATACACACACGAAAGCGGACATAATAATACCATGATAAAACGGAGAAATATTTTGAAGAAAAGGGAGGGATATGAAGAAAAGGGGGGGGGGTGGGTGGTACATAGCAAAGATTGCACGACAACTCAAAGCGGAAATAAATGACAGCAGAAAAGCAGTTAATTTCTATTATAGAAAACATCGAATAGATTGCCCAACTCTTTGTTAGCAATTATAGAAGACGTTCGGCAGTTCACTATACATCATCATATACTATATAATATAAAGACCAAGAACGCGTACACAGAGATTAAAATGGGTGTACACACACAAATACAGAAGAAGAACAGGTTTGGGGTAAGAAAATTAGAACGGGGAATATAATACACACGTACAGATTCCAAGGCATTTTTCGAAATAGTTGAGGAAAGGGGAGGGGGGGGGGGTGCCTGTTTCTCTATATAACTTGATCGGGGATTTCCTGTTTGTGGGGTTCCAGTGATACTAATCGCAGTCCGCGTAGGCAGTACCGATTATTTCCGGAATTTTATTGCTCTGTACCCCTGTACGACTCCTCTCACTATGAACTTGCCTGCCTGCATGTTTGCCTCAGTTTCTTCTTCTTTGGTCTTCTATCTGTTTTTAAATATTATCTCTCTATTTTATAAATATAAAAGATTTTATACTTCATTATATGTAACATATATGATAACATAAACAATTTTTTTATTTCGCGCATATAGAAATCTTGTATTTTTACTTCAAATTCATATGAGAACGGCATTATTATTTTCTTATAATATGTTTAAATATTTTCATGGCATAGTATTTTTAAAATATATTTCAGTAAACTATATATAATGCATGCGCACTTACAGCAAGGAAATTTTATGAAATTTGTCGTTGTATTAAACTTTTGAATAAGTTATTTTGTACAAAAATTTCAAAATACAACAATAATAAGCGTTCTAAAATTAAAGATATTCTCAAACATCAAAATGTAAATATATTAGTAGACCACACTAATTTACTTTATTACAAGTATAAGATATTTTTATTTAAAAAGAAAGGCTGTATATTATACTGATAATATGGCGCAAAATACCATATGCTCGTAATATACATTAAATTTGGTAGAATATGACAACTGTGAATAATATTAAGAATATTGTAAATCAAACATGAATGTCACTTCAATCAATTTCATTGATGTAGAGCAGTGTTCTGGTTATGGAAAAGAGCAAACAAAATGTACATAATGTTGAGAAAGAGCAAACATATAATTGTATAGCTTATAAAGTAATATGCGGAATGATATAGACACGCGCTATGTTATATTATAATTGATTCACTGTATTACTTACTTTAAAGCATACAAATATAAGTTGTGTCTATAAGTGGAGAATATGTACCTATATAATATAACTTAAAATGAAATTTTGGTTCGAGTTAACATCATGATTAAAATTAGGAACATAAAAAATATGATGTTGGGTTAGCTGCTTTTATACATTTTTGCAAAAATATTATTTAAAATTTTCATAACAATGATATTGTCAGAGCTGCTTGTAATTTCTGTAATCTTTCAATATAATACGATATTACAAATTCTATGTATATACTTGACATGTATCCCAAAGATATACTTGAGTATATATCAATTTCTATACATCTTTAAATAAAATTCATTTAATCCAGACAGGATGACATATATAATAATTCCCCCCAGCAGTTTTCAATACAATTAAAACTGAATTTACACCTACAAAATATTCAGCTCTCTTTTTGGAATAACAAACTTGTGTCAAGTGATGTTATACCAAAAAAGCGAACCCACTGCTTGTCCTATCTTCGTCCAACAATAGATTTCTGACAGCACAAACTTCTGCTTCAAAAACAGGGGAACCTGTTTAGTGAACCCCTTGTTGTTTCTTCCTTGTTTTCGTTTCCCTAAGAAAAAACAATAAGCCGCACAGCGACATTGAAACTCAAAAGTTAGCTATAGCCCAGAGTGTATTATTTCACGGAGTGACACACTGAGGCCCTAACTTTATATAACACTTTCCCTCTTCGCTGTTTCACTCTTCTCCTTCTATTCCTCTTTCTCCCCTGCCAACGGTCGCACAAACTGGGTGTATTTTTAAATATTAAAAATTAATGCGAAAACATTTTTTAACCGGACCTCCGTGTGGCACTGCCGTGCAGTTTATACTAAGTAATATCAGTAGGTGGTATAACTTTCAAATATGCCTTTCGCTGTTTTGCTTCCTTGGTGCATATAGTGCCCCATGGCTTGTTCCAAACTTTCCCCTTTTGTGAAATACACAGTATATTACACCTCTGCACAGTGTCCGTGTTATATATTTTCTTTTCCCACTTTTATTCTGTTTTCAGGCGAGGCAATTGACAATTCCGTGGGCTCTGGCGAAAACACGGATGATACGGAAATGGAAGAGAAAAATAAACGTCAGAAGAAACGCGGAATTTTCCCGAAAGTCGCCACTAACATCATGCGAGCTTGGCTCTTCCAACATCTCTCGGTAAGTAGGAAAAATTAGGTGTATCCAAGTTTAGGCATCTCAATTTTGGAGCACTAAATGAATATGCTTGATAGCCTTCATAATAATACCAGCAGATTTAATGGCAAAACAACTATAATTCTGTGAATTATTTTATCTCACAAAATTTGTATTATTCCCGTTTTTATCATTTAATATAATGCAGTAATTCTTATAGCCTCGATATTCTTGGTCTAATATATTATATAATGAAATTAATCGAGTCGTCAGAAACATGTCAGAAGCACATCCTGTAATTAAAAGGCTCTATTCTCTTCAACCCGTTTGATTCTCAATACTTCGGCCGCACAACGGGGAAAAAACGATAAACCGGACTCAGATCTTCCCTAGTTGTGAGCAATTATCGCATCGTTCGTATAATATTTGCCTCATATATAGGCCTTCTATTTTTTAATCAAACTCTTTTCAAATCATCCAGAAAGTATTGCAATGACATAAAAAGGAAAACTGAATTGCGCGAAGAATAAATTTTTTTCTCACCATTCTCCCTCATGATGGTGGATGTTACGAGAATCTGTATAATATGAACACATTTAATTTAACATATTCTAAGTTGCATTTGCGTGACAACTGTAATATAATTATTACAATATTTTAGTTATTTAACTTGATACATTTTGGCGCTAAAAAGGGTGCGACTCTTTCGATATACGACATCCCCATCTCGAATATATGATAGAGATAGCTCTGCGCCTTTATAGTTAGAGGCATATGTAGCCTCCGAGAACTAGATACACAACAGGGAAAACACCTACTTTTGGCCAGTTTATTAGACATAAAAAAACAAATTTACAGAAGGTAGGGAGGGGAATATTTTCACCTTCCATGGCAGGTGTCATATCCATTTCCGGGAAAGTGTCACTAGACTGATTGTTCAAATCTTTCTTCTCAGGCCTCTCTCTCCCTACGTTAACCCCGCCTATGACGTATAATATTTAAAATTAAACATTTTCCCTGTTTATATACGAAACATTCCAACCACACCTTTCGCTCCATTTATTTATTTTCTAAAAGCCTATAGATTGAATTATAGATAATAGCTGTTTTTCGAATTCCTTCGGGTAGAAGTTGACTTTTATTCACATAAATAATATAGTGCATAACTACTTTTTAAATATATATAAATTTAATACCCACTTTTATAATATTAAAAAATGTTTTTGTTTTTCATTTCAGCACCCCTACCCCTCGGAAGAGCAGAAGAAGCAGTTAGCTCAAGATACTGGTCTTACGATTCTTCAAGTTAATAATTGGTGAATAGTTGAACATTTACATTTTAAATATTCCGCAATGTACATCATTGTTCTATATGTATACGAGTATATATATATATATATATATATGTATATCTAAAAATCATTCAACATTATCGATCTATCATTATATAACAAACACATTACATTATAGTCTGTATGTATTATATACAATACGTTCTGCTGTTGAACTCCACCCGAATATGCATGCATGAGCGAGGGTTGTATATGTTTTAATCTAATTTAAAACCGAGTCAGCGTCTCTCTCAGATATATCTGCTCAAACATAATTGATGTCTTCTGCCGTCTCCTGTATTCAGCAGCTGTAGACATGGAAGGTTGCACGTACGTACAAAGGCAACTGTTTCGTTGTATTTCTGAGCTGGCGGGGTTGATGAATCTGGCGTACAAAATCCGTTATATGTATGTAAGATAATAGAACGTATGCTTGTATACACATATACTACTATACGGCCCTTACTATATTCTATGTATGTGTGTATACTCGATGTGGGTTTAAAGTGAAATTTGAAGAGAATAGAAAGGATGGTTGATCGTTGCCTGAATGCTAGAAGGAAAACGAGAGCTGAAGGAGACACTAAGGCAGTGGATTTGGCAAAAAGAGTGGACTATTGAACACGATTCGGTTGAAAGTTTCGAATAAAGTAAATGGCCCCGATCTCTATTATATTTTATTCTCTCTTTATTCTGTGGCTATAATTCGGTAAAATGCAGTTAAAAAGCCCCCCCCCCTTTAAACTGCTTTAGTTCTCCTCCTCTCTCTTCTATTTATATGAGAATATAATGTATTATATATGTTTACTTGGCTTTTTCTACGACGAAGAAAAATTGATCAAATTTAGTGTGGCGGTGTGCGGCCCACTCTCGCTGAATTCAAACAGAACGAGCGGCCAGTGGTATTAATTGATGTTGACATGATGCAGGATACTCCATCATCCTCATCCAAGACACTGATGTATGCGTGTGGGTGTGTGGTGTGTATGTGGAAGCTGCACTGGGACAAAATAGACTGGAGGTATATGGGAACTATATGCTCCCGCTGCCATGACGTCCAACCGACACTGTATGCTAATAGTGTACAAGTCTATATATGAGTAGAATCGACTAAGTTGCTTTCGTCCTCTCTGAAAGAATGAGAAGGAAGAGTTGTGGTGGTAGGTCGGATGTGATCAGATGGTTAAATTTCGGTGTGTGTACTAGTTTTTATTATCATGTATGTATATCATGAAGCTTGTTCATATTATTAGTCGCAGTCACAACAAACAGTCTTTATGTGAAAGAAATGCTATGAACTAATCCAATTATAAACTTAATGTAGTTATATATGCGTAAATAGAGACTTATATAAACATCGTCTTGAATATGGCCGAATATCTTTTATTAAATAAATAGTTAATATAGATATAACTTTAGAATCTGAAAAAATAATTAAATGTATAAATAATTAATTGTTTGTGTTTAGTTGTCAGCACCATTTAACAAAATTAATAATATGTATGTTGATATTTTCAAATTATATGTTTCATTTAATGCAAAAGTTTTATAATTTTGAAATTAGTATTTTGGGTTGATAATAGAAATTCTGATTATTACAACAAGAACATGTAACACATAGAAAAATAATATTATGGATTAAGATCTGTAATTTTTGTTCTATTTCCATCTCAAATTTGTTCTTTTTCAGGTTTATCAATGCTCGGCGGAGGATTGTTCAACCAATGATCGATCAATCCAATAGAGCAGGTTTGTTATCTCATTTTTATGGTTTAAAGGTATATGTTTAGCATTTTATTTAAGTTTTATGAAGATATTGAATAAAACCATGTCCCCAAGCAATATGATTCTAAAAACTATTCTGCATAATAATTGTATACTGTAAAAATTAAATGGTAATAAAAAGTGTATGCCAATTTCATAAACACACGCAGGTTTTAAAATAAAACGAAATCATTTTTCGAAACATAAAATCAAAACTCTTTAGACTCCGGAAAATACGTACTGTATATATTATGTATTAATATTATGTGGGAAGCCTACATATTACATACACAAAGAAGAGTCGTCATTTCCAAGCAATTTGGTCGTAAGAATATTGACACAAATTTCTGTTTTTATTTTTAAATAAATGCAAATTTCGCCGCTCAGTAAAGAATTCATGAGCGGATGGCTCTTGATTATTACACTTTCTGTGAACCAAACCGCCACCCAAACTTCATATAACACACCGAATATCACACAAAAAAGGGAGGAGAAAAGAGTGAAATTGAGATTGTATTCCGTCCTCTTTGTATGATCTACATAAAAATTCTGAAATAAATATTATTGGAAGCTGTATATATGTATATGTACATATATACCTTAAAATAATTTATTATCCCGGTTTTCAAGGCACAATATAAAACAGGCATACTACGCAGAACAAGACTGTCCCCCTTCGGAAAGAACATTTGTCAAAAATTATTCACGGCATCAAAATCACTGTATCACACGCCCGATCGAACGAATATAACCCAAACGCCTTCCAAGAGAAGCACCGAAATTCCAGGTTTCTTGGTGGTATAAAAAACAATTGGATCCTCTTTTCGAGTTTTCCACGAAAGCAGCACTGTATAATAGTAACCAAGAGTTTCCTCCTTTGTGCACTCATCCAAAACACGTTTCCAGGATTACTTTCACTCCCTCTTATTCCTATTTTTCCTCCCCAGGGCTTCCAACTTAATGTTCTTGATATCGTTTGTTGTTGCGTGTGAGCGCGTATATAGGTTCATACAACTCGAATACACATAGCTACAACTTAACAGCTACAGCTCCGTTTCCCTTCCTAACCGAAAAAGGGACGAAGACGAAATTCACGAAAATATGATAACTAAAATATATTCTTTAAGACCAGCGTTACATACGCATAAGACTCACTCTTATATGTAGTTGCATGAAGAGTGAGGGCTGCTCCAAAAATTATCCTCACTACGCAGCAACACGGTTATGTTTGAGTTTTTTACACCCGGAGGTTGTTTCTGTTTGGGGTATTATTTTCTCTGCATTATACAAGAAAGTTTGCTGCCAGGCTTCGCTCCTGTTGGCTTCTTGTGTCCGTTATATTCCAATTTTATGAACGACCGTCAATTGCTTTTTATTCTCCTCCCTCCTCCTCTTTCTCTCTCTCTCTCTCTCTCTCTCTCTCTCTCTCTTCTGTAGCGTCACTGACTTCGGCAGCTGATGGATATACGTTTCACTGGCCCGTAAACAATTGCACTTGTCAGAGTCAAATTTACGACTAAGATAATGGTACAGACACGCGTCTCTGCCAGCCTCCCTATATCTCCATGATTTCCTTGTTCATGGTCGTAGATACCATCGTCGATAGAGGTTGTTCCATCGCATGATTAGAAAAGAGAATTCGGAGGGGGATGTGAATTTCTTTCCAGGAACCAGCGGAGAAATGGAAACGGAAGCTGGCAGAAGCCATTGGAAGCAAAGGGGAGCCGTTTATTCAATGTCTGCATCGTCCAGACCAGTACCATTGCCCCTTCCTTGCTAGTTCTTCGTTCTTTCCTTCACTCTCCTCTCCCATTTTCTAATTTCTGGTCTACTTCTGTGAACAGTGTTTATCCCTACACTGTACTCAAACTATAAGTTAGCCTGCCCTGCAAAGTCTCCTTTAGCTCTGGAAGAAGCGATTTATTTGTCAAAACTATGATGGATCGGGTGGAACTCTCTCTTTCGCATCCTAACCAGCGTTTATCAGGCCGGCGGTGTCTGCGGCATCGAGGAAATAGAACTAGCATCTCGCCCTATATTTCTCTCTTCCTTCTTTCTTTACTTTAATTCTGTAAAATATGAGAAAGAACGATGGAAGGAGAGGGGGGAGGGGGGCCCTGTTAACTTTCTATGAGTGGACCGCCATCTGAGCGTCCTTTGCTTTCCCATTTCTCCATTCAAACTCCACTTCCAGACTCCAAAGCAGTGAGCCGTGAGCGGAGAAAAAGTCAGGCACAACTTACTTCACTCATCCTTTCCAATTCTTTCGTTCCACTACCAAGACTAACACAACCACCGTGATATCATGATAATTTCTTTCTGTCTGATTTTATCCTGTTGTTTTCGGCTGGCTTCCACATTAAACAGTTAGCCTGGAATTGCTTCTATATATTCCCAATTCGTTACATAAACCACAATGCTTTATTAAAATAATAATATATAAGTCGTCGCTTATACGATGAATAACCTTTCTTAGATAACGACAACAACTCTGCAAAGAATATTATATATTAATACACTGATTCATATCTTGTAATATTCAGGAATAAATGTAATCTATACAGAGACCGTTGATATATAATAGTAGGAAAGGTTTATCCGAATGCTAATTTTAAGTATTATGAAAAATTATTTTAAGAAATATTATATATTATTATAAAGTAAATACAGTATATTAACGAATGAAATAAAATGTCATAACTCCTCTAAATAACATTTTGTTTCGTCCTTCAGGACCCCACGGCTATGCCCCCGACAACCCCGCCTGTATGCCTTATTTGGACAATCAACAGCTGGCCTATGGCAGAGCGGCTGCAGTGGCAGGTAAGATGGAGGAAATGATTTAAATTATAAATAATTTCTTATATTTTTACAAAACAATAATTTAGAAGAATTTTAAGATACAATTGTAAAATGTTTTACTTTAAAATATTTTTTTAATAAGCGAAAATCAATATTTTTACGACGAATGATTTGTATATCCTGTTTTCTCGTTTCGGTATGTAATAATCCAATTTTTATTCATTCAAATGTTTGTAATCCACTGTGTATATCTTATAATAAAGCTCAAATTAACACAAGTATCATTTTACAGTGAAATTTATTATAAACTAATGGCAGTTACAAAAGCACTCTCTTCAGCTGATTTTAACATCCGATATAAAATTTCATTCTATTTTCGACCGAGTTAAAAATACAAACCAATTTATTCCTCAATCTTAATTATATCATGTGTCAACCTTATTAACTACACAACATCTGACAGTGGGCTTCGTGCACTCCGAAATATTGTCCACACCATATTGTCGCCTGATTTAAAAACAACTATTAGTGGAGAATATACGCATAATCCAAGCAGTGCAATGGTAATATAATATATCTGTTTGCCTCCTCCATGAAATGACATCGAATGCGGGAGACAAGAGGATACAGAACACAAACTATTATAGGCAGATCAATTTATTAGACAGGTGTTCAAGGGATGGAAAGGTCGCCGAGGGATCCCCCGTTTAGTTAAAAGGTCTTTGGCACCGCCTTCCGCCTGTCAAAAGACGCGCACACTGTCCCCTCTGATAAATGACACTGCACACTGGTGAGGCCGGAGTGGTTGCAGTGATTTATACTCCTTCTCCCGGTCCATCCAAGGCAGGCAAAGGAGGGACCAACCAACCCACCTCCCTCTGTGTATCCATCAAAAAGAGTCAAGTGGAACGCTGCAGGGGACGCGTGCTTAGCATTCTTGGGTGACAATGATCTATTAACAACGGACAGACAGAGAGATGGAATTATTGCCACAGAAGGACCATGCGCGGAGGTCACTTCTTCAATGTTGCGGCCTTTCACCCATCGTGCTTTGTAATTATCCTAGAATTCCCGTCTCTTGAGAAGCTGATTCTTCAACCCCCCTTTCCTCTTTCATTTCTTTCTGTGTTCCCTTCCTTCATCTTTCGTTTTCAAAGCGTCTTCAGACCCTTTCTCTTATCCCTGCGATCTCTCTTTCTTATACCAAGCGCGTCTTCAGTTCCAAACGCTTTTCGGGTAAAATTATATTTTCTAACGACTTTTCGACGCTGACATATGGCAGTTAAAAGTCTTTTAACCTGCCTGCATCGCTCTCCTCTTTTCTGTCGTCCAAAGGAAAGAACGAACTCACAAAGAGAATGTTTAAACCAAGCCTTAGCAATTTAATTAGCTCGTACATCTACCCGAACGGTATGCATACGTAGATATTTTTATTTCATAATAATGTATGTACATACTGCAATGTTGGAAATATGTATAATATGTACATTTAATCTACAATGTAAACCTAACATTGTTTGGTCAGTGCACTGTAAATTTAATGGAATGACCAACTAAATACACATATAGATATAGATATATATATACAAAGTCAACAATCTCTTAACAAGGCTCTCTCGCCTTTTGATTTATTATTCATGTATACCAAATATAAATTTGGAAATCTATTTGAAACCATTAGAACATTGAGAAGATACGTGCCATAGAAAACGCAAAAATGTACATTCTACCTTATAGTCAGTACCGCAAACAGATACGAATTCACGTATAAATATATATATACAATTCACTTATCGATACCCATATAATATACATCTTTGTACAATATATACACAACCTCCCGGAGATGTAGCGACTAACCGGACCCGTTTTGAATCTGCCGACAAGCCATAGGCAGCACACAAGTATCAGAGAACGTATTTATAGGTACCTACTACACTCTTCTCCTCACAGTACTGTTATAGCTGATAATCTCGTCATGGACCTCAGTGTTATACAACGAACGAGTTGAGATAGATAAATGTATACAAAAACATTCTACAATTAAGAGCCGCGATGGTGTGTGTTGGAGAGATGATATTGAGAGCGAAATACCAGATGAGCCGGTTATAAGAGAACCGCAAAATCACGAAGAGATTTGTGTTCTGTATGTAGATATTCACAGAATACCCTGTGCTATAGGCCCTCCCTCTTTTTCTGAAGGAAGGAAAAAGTAATCATAACTAATTTTCCACTTAGTGTCGGTTACACGGGCATGTTCAAATCCAGCCTCGCCATCCACGTAAGTGTATGTATATATATACATCCATACATCATCATCATAATATGTAAGCATCGTAATCTCCGCCCAAAGTAATTTGGACCCCAGTCTTGTTTATACATATTATATACATTCTCCGAGCATATATTATATTATATACTTACGTATGGACACAAGGAGCTATAATATGCCAGCCACCCTCGTTCCGGGAAAGCAACGCAAGGGACACCCAGAGGAATGTGTATATTAGCATCCCAGGAAAACGATAGCTCGTGAAGTACCTCATTTCATGCAATATATGTATGTATGTATGTATGTCTATATATATATAACAGACGCCGCCTTATCTACTATTCAATGTGGAAAATTTACTGTAAAAAAGGGCGGTGAAAAAGAAAAAAGTTAGAAAACCCCCTAAGACATTTTGTAGCTAATTAAGTTTCAGTATTATATATATTATATACACACAAATGGGCCGAATATAATGCACAGGCCCTGCCTTGTAGTGCATTTCTGCAGTTGCAGAAGGCCTAAAGTTAGCCCTCTATAGGTGTAACTTGGATTTTGGTCATCGCCACTAGTCCACCTCTGTGAAACTTGTAAAACTCAATCCTCCCAGCAGGTTCTTTGGGATGCTAATTGTGCACCCCTTTTTCTTCCCTTGTACGTAGTATCATGCGTATACTGCACCCTTGTACCCTGGCCGGAGCCTTGGATAGAGAGGAGGTGTAACTGGGTATCTTCCACACTTATCTGAAACACACTGGGAGCGATATATATGAAATATATCTTTAAATCTGAAATATATATATAACCGGGTATGTTTGAAGTATTATATACATGTACGCGCGTATCTACTTAGCTACATATTTAAGTATACAAGTCAAACAAGATAGTTTTATCAGAGATTCAACAGTTGCCCGCCAGTCCGTCCTGCAAAATAATCACCACACGGCGGCTTGGCCGTACCAACTATGGCCAATGTGACGTATATCGGGAAGTATACTCGTCCCAAACCATGTCAGCCCATGTTCTACTGGGCTCTCCTTATGTAGCTTACAGTATCTTCTCTAACTCTAACCCGAAACTAATTAGTCCGCCACAGGAATACCTACACCCCAATTGCTTCTAGTTGCCATGATATCGCCCATGTAACTAGCTACGTCGCCTTTCGCTTCTCATCTCTCCTCACCACTCTCCACTCCACCCTGTAAAGAATTTAATTGAATAAACGCTTATGCCACACCATGACGCACTATATAAACCCTCTCTCATTTACTTGAAGGATATAAGCAGTCCGGGTATTTTGAAAATATAGTTGGCGTCTCTCAGCATGCCAGTGAGCGAAATAAAATAATAAAACCGGATACATTTTGTGGACAATATAAAAGTTTTGTAAAGGTATTTTTGGTAAATTGTAATTGTTTCATCGCTGTGATATTTTTATATATTGCATTATATATATTCTAAAAAAGTTAGGTGAAAAATATATTTAGCTTATATTAAATTGATTTAGTTTTAGTTGCTGACTCGAAAAGCAATCTAGCATATATATATTGTTATATATATATATATATTTAAACACTTATTTGGAAGATACATTTTTGTTGGTGCCTTGTAATATCGGTTACTGTTGAAATGATTTTATTGATTTAACTTTTATAGAAGTAATTAATATTTTTAGTTTGTAAATTGCAAAACATTATTAATTTATTCTGAAACCACCCCTACAAAATGAACCCAATGAAAGACCTTAAATAAGACCGTTATGTGTACTATCCATTTACAAACTTCTCTCACCCTTCCTGCAGGTTTCCACCAAGGCATCCCGTCAGCAGAGATGTACGCCCATCACGCCGGTGGTGGCCACCCAGTCGCCGGCGGTGGAGGCGGCGGTGGTTACCCCGGGATACCCGCTCAATATGCAGTCAACTCGCAAGCGTTGCTAGGGCCTAGCGCCGCTGCTCACCACCACCACGCCGCCGCCGCCGCCATGATGGGTGGTCACCATAGCTACGCAGCGGCGGCAGCAGCAGCCATGTGCTATCCGCATAGCGCTCATGCCGCCGGTGGAATGCCCGGTCACCCGGGGCAACACGGTGGTCTACAAGCACATCACCATGGTCACCACGTAGGAGGACCGGAGGGTATGGTGGCTCACTCCTTGCAGGACATTCATGCCGGTTAGAAACGGTTGTTAGGCTCAAATGGCAACGGTTGCTATCCACCATTAGTAACCGTTGAAATATCTCTCCGGCATCAGCCCCTGCCTTGGCAATAGTCGTTATGATATCCGCCATGATTCCAAGATATTTTATTTCGCCGTCGGTCCAAACAGCACCAATCTTAAAACGCACAGGCAGCAATATTTATGTTTACAATTCACAATAAATTATAATCCATCAATCGTCGTACCACACGCTGATTGATCAGGAGCAGCCATACTCTATATTCTACACCAATTTAGTGATATAAAACTGAATTTTGTTTACAAGCATACATACATATTATACAGTACTATGTAATAATATTTTATTATTATTCTTTAAACTTATACATATTTACTTTTAATTTACACACACGTAATACAGGATACTTTAGATTCGGCAACTACCAAGCCTTATCAAACTCCAATATTCTTTACTCAGTTAGAAGTTGTACATATCCTGACACTGTACTACCCTATACTAACACATTACTCTCTTGGATTTTCCAAGATGAACACTACCAACATTTATATGTAGTGTTTATTGGCACACTATAACTACTTATATATTGGATTTATGTATAATATGTTACTTATACCTATCGGGATAACTTTAATTTGCCATGATTAATACCTACATTGATACATGAATATATAGGTAGGTACATATAGCCATTGTGCCCCCATGTTGTAAAACAAAAACCTTCTTTTGTACAAATTTCACTTCAGTCTCAATACCTGTCCATGTGTAGATACAGTGTAATGTTTTAGTAAACTTTGTTCATAATACGCACTTTCTTACACGATTGTACATACTATTAATATGTATATTTATTATAATATATAATATACTACGATCTATATAAAACGTAAAACTTATTTGTGAAAAACACACGGAATATATATTATACTGATATATATTATACTGATATAATAACAATATTTCTTAAATTAGTCTTATTTCCATGAAATATTAAAATGATATTATATACAAATAATACAGGCGATTATGTTTTTCTTCAGAATTGGATTGATTGGGAAATTTGTTTATTTCATTTTCGCACACTTCTGCATAATCACATAAACACCTTCCGCTTATCTATATACTTAACCGTCCATTTGGAAAGCGAAACTGTTGCAGGTTAGATTAAAAGAACGCTTGCTTGAACGCGTCCGCGCGCGGCAAATTCGAATATTTAAAACTAAACGACCCGTGCAAGCTCGTTAGCTCTAAACAAGGCAGCCCAGCGTATCAACTGTTACATTATGAGGCGAGACAAAATGATAGAATAAGGAAAGGGAATTAAGAATGCACAAGAGGAGATATGATTCGACATTAAATGATCCTTCGAAGGTTAGGAGATGGACAGTGAACCTGATTATACGCTGAATTAGCTCGTTTGATGGGAGATTTAACGCGGTGTTTAACCTGCCTTCCGCTTGTATAGAGTCACCCCGAAAAGAATTCCTTTTCTGTGAGGGAGTCCAAAGTATAATATTGATATAGAGAATTTGGAATTCAAATAATGCGCGCTATAATTGCTGAATTTTCTCACATTGTATTTGTTAGAGGGGAAAGGGCTATTATTACTTCGTTATTTACATTATAAACAGTTTAAGTACTAACATATATCATCATTTGACAGAATATAAACAATCTATGTGAGATTTTACCACAAAATATATGAAATGTTTTTTTGTTTTTTAGTAACAAACAAGACAGTTCGATTACCTAATTATGTACAAATATTTAATCAATACTTGATATTAAAATAATGAATAATAACATTGTACTTAATATCACATAACTTCATGTTTTGCAACTTATCACGCGGGTTTATACCACAGAATTCTTTTATAGGCTCTAGGGCACAATCTGCACCTTTCTGTGAGGTATAATAAGATACATATTTTGACAATTAAGCCGATATGATATACTCGCTTAGTGCTGACACTATAGGGACTTAGAAAGACTACATTTTGCAACAAAATAATTGACGGCGTATCTTTCTGGAGTGTATATTATTCTTCTGCGCAGAAATATATGGCATTCAATTTACAAGCTGATATTTGTTTATGTATATAATATATACAATTACATTGTCTTGACTACCATATTTCGTTCTGTACTCATATATTATAGTAAGCTATAACAATACCCGTGAGATATGAAGCTGAGACAATATGAGCTCGGTAAAAGTTTTCTACAGAAATAATATATATATATAGAAATAGTGATAATCGGTTATAGATAAATATTCTTACAGCTTAGTTACTTATATACATATATTGGTATATACAAAACAGTTTTGTATCAATTTCTAGAGGAAAAAAGGTGCTGATTATTTCATTATAAATGTTAACTTTGATACATTATTGGTACATACATGTGTTTATTTGTATATATAATAGAGTGTAGAATACGTTATTTGCTATAATAGGCTGCTAAGAAACAAATCTATAGGCGCATGAAGGTATTGTTTTTCTATTCTTGTGAATAATATGTAAACATAGATATATAGCAAACAAAGAATACAGAAACGCAGTGTAAATTTAATATTATAATATTATAATATATGATTATATTTAATAATTTGGGCTAAATATGACACTTCAAAATACTTTAATGATTTTATTTTTTAAGTAATGTTTCAGTAAAAATTTTTATTAATAAACGCATGGTATAAATAATTTTTATTACGCAGAATAATCATTTTTACGTAAAATTGTAAAACCAATTAGTAAAATTCTAAACTGATAGAAAATGTTGGATACTTCCAGATAAAAATTATGCAAAATTCATTTATGTAATTTTATCCAATTGTGATGTGCGATATTTTATATTTGTTTAAAGCTAGTATAATATTTAATTCTAATTTTATAAAGAATCAAAGTTAGAAAATAAAAAAATATCATTTAATTGACGAAAAATTGCAAACGTACATCAAACCTGAAAATCAGAACACAAAATTATCACAGCACAAAATTGTATTTCAATATAATATCGAAAGAATTTATATAAAATATAGAATTGCATTTATAAAAATATATAAGTATAAGCAAAAACGTAAATAATAAGGAAATACATTTCAAGGACTTGTTCTAGTTATTTATCCATAAAATACATGACTCTGCATTTGCTTTTGAAACTAAATTGATAGAAATATTGCATTTCTTATATTGTACCCTCTCTCAACTGCTCAAATTGGGAAAATATCAAAACATTGATGCTGTAAGACACTCATTCACTCAAATTAGGACGCAGTTGCTACAGTGCAAAGATCCTTATTTAATATTTGTGTATTCTCATGCTTTCAATATAAATTGTCCGGTCTAAATCGATTTTATAGCAATGCCCAAATTTACACCTCCCAACATCTAGATTACTCTGTGGTTCCTTCTCTATACATATACTATAATGGCTCTGTGTGCAATTGCCCTGTAACAGCTGCTGTTTAGATTCTTTGGCCTGTTCCCATTGCTGCGGCATAGGAGTGTGCGTGAGGCTGTTCCGTTTCCAAGGGGGAAATTATACTTTATAATAAACATGTGCTCAATTTTAGCTCGATGCATGGTATATAACATGAATGGGTGTGTACATATATTATATGCCATGCTCGTCTTATAAGCTGGTGGATATACATATATATGTATGGACCACATTTTACATATCAATAATAATATATACGTTAAATCGCTGAAATATATCAACAAAGATGTGGATTGTGTAATTTAAGATATAAAGCAATGAAAACAGTCATGCTGAGGTTAAGTGCATACTATGTATAATGGGGCGAGCAAGTTTATCGTGCGGACTACCTACAAATTAAGGAGGCTGTTTTGTAACTACATTTTATCTAGAAAATTCGAAATATAGTTTTCGAAAGCTTTATTTATGGCTTATTTATAATCAAAACTTTTAACTTTATATTAATAGTTTATAACAAAATATGCTTATCAAAAGATAAGCAATTATATGTACAATATAATACTGAAATATAAAATTAAATGCCGTGTGTATTTTTAAAAGGCTATTAACTTCATTTTACTTTCAATTATAAAATTAAATGTCACATAAATTTAAAAATTTTATTGGTCTTTTAGTAAAAAGTAAATTTGTTATACTTAAGAAATAAACTATTTAAAACGGCTGCCTGTCTAAAATATAATTATTAAACGCAATTATTTTGAAAAGTTTAAATTTAGATAAAATTTACCAGTATTTTTAACCAGATAACTTGGTTTTTCAATGACAAATTTAAATATTATTAAATAATATTTTGTAATTTAATTACTGTATATATGCGTATATATGTATATACATGTATTTATATAATATAAGATTAAATAGATTTTTGTACAAATGCAATTTTGTTGTGTATGTCAGATTAAAATGGCGGATGAAATAATAGCGGTTTGTGGTAAAATTATCCACACCAATTCACTTAATGATTTACAAAAAAACGATTCGATGTATCCATATAATATATTTGTAAGTATAATTAAAATTTCAATTATATTTTCCATGGATTTGTGAAACAAAAACTTCCCAATTTATGGTCTTATTATGTTTTTCTAAATTATATTTTTGAAGAAAGTGTTTAAAAATGAAGTTTAGAAAGTCAACAATATTGTCATAGATCTTTCGATATATTATATATATATTATAATTCTTGTTTATTTTAAATACATTGACTTGCTTTTGGTTCAGTGAATACTCCACATTGGTATTACTGAAACACCCTAATTCAAATTTAAATTGAAGAAAAAACAATTATTATGTATTCAAATGGGTCATAAAAAGACATATGTGTAATGAAAACATATATATATATACATATACTTACTGGTTAGTGGTATTTATAATACAACTTTCTGATTTCAACCAAATAGTATTATTTATTTTATTTACGTTGTTTATCCTGCGAATAGAAATTGTTTTTAATTAGTATAAGGTTTATCAAACATTTACTAAATATAAAATAAAATAAAGCTGCTAAAATGAGCCGCTAAATGACAGAATATATAATAATAATCAGTTTTCGATGCGTGTATAAAAAAATATCGCCCCAAAACTATGTTACATTATATGTATATGAACTCTTCCATCCTCACACCAGGAAAAGTTTGTGTAAGTCTAGCTGTGCTGTATAATTAACTGTGCACATGGAATGTGCTGCTACATGGTGGGGTGTAACAGCACGCTCCAAGACTACATGATATTAGGTGCCGGACATGCTTGCTAAGGAGGAGAAAAGAGAGGGATGACAGAAAAAACAGTTTACATCATCGAATACTTCCAGATTTACTGGTACAGGGACGTGTCCACTTGTGTAAAATATTTTAAATTGCTTACTAAATTGCTTAGTAAGTTACTTAGTAAGTTACTTACTAATTCCCAGGTACGTCCATTATTTCGATTACGTCCCTTGATCGGTATAATAATTATGGATGACACTTTTTTTGGGATATCGTTAAGCGATTGGAGGGGGCACATTTTTATATACAAAAATATTAATAACGAAAACACTAAATCACTAAATGAGAGACAGAAACTTTAGCTGCATACATTGAATAAGAGACAAATACCATGAAGATATCCACAGTCACGCCTATTCCCATATATATGAAAATATGTGTAATTGCCCAGCATGTCACAACGGCAATAATATTGGAAATATTATTGATAGTATATGAATTATCTGTCTCTTATACTTCTGATCAAAAACATGTTCTTCCTGGCTTATACAGAGAGATCTTCGTATTCTCCCTTTTCCATTCCTTTCAAGTTAGACTGGATGAACGGAATAACTTACTATATAACATAAAGTAATTTTTGCTTTATGTATAATAGATATCGCTTCTATATATCAGTAATAAAGCGACGTTATTCATTCTATGTGGATACATCTCAGCAGTTTTATCACCGGTGCCTCATTATATATACCCACACATGTGCTTGGATCTCCAGAAAGCAGACGACATGGTTGTCTCAATTATTGTTCAGTTGTTGATGGTTGTTGAATCTCGGAGTGTACTAATTCGAACAACTGTTGGCCTTTCCTCGCTGCTTTAAAGCTGGATATTAGTTTTTACACGAGTCAACTGTATATAGACTAAAGTTTTGTTTTTTATACCTATTATAGGTGTGTGCGAATTGTCTGAGAGGGTTCAATGTCATTTAAAATACTTATAACTAAAATACTTACCTAGGTATCTATAGATATATTAATACACATATAAGGAGTCCCCTATTTTCTCGATACGTTCAAGACACGCATGATGTCCTCAGCTTGATAATTAGAAGACTTGGAGGAGACTGCGCATAATCAAAAAGGAGCATGAAGTACTTGACCAACCGTGTTATCAAAAGAATTAGCTACAAGAATGTCATCGATATATCTAACATATGTGTATGATATTTGTATATGATAATTAATGATTTAAATAGAAAATAGAACAAAATCAAATTCAAATTGTAGAAATTTATTTAAAGATATAATAAAACCAACTCTATAGTATTAATAGAAATATATTATGTTATATCATTATTTCTATAAAGACAATAAATAATTTAAAAAATGAATAAATATCATAATTGCAAACTTACGTAATTTTTAACAATTTAAAAAAATTCTTCCGATAATTATAGATTTTTTATATAATTAGTTGTATATTTAGTATTTGTCTAACAAAATACTAAAAATGAAACATTCGTCTATAAGACATTATAATATATTCTTTGTATACTAAACAAAAAAACGAAAAACTTTTTTAACTGCTTGTGATAAATTTCTTTGTATAATTACATAATGATTATTATGTTAACTCATATAATAAAGTATATCGTCTATGAAGGTATGTTATACACACGAATTTGTCACAACATTTATATCTAGGTATAACTACAAATATGAATTGATCAATTTGCGCAGTAAAAACAGAAGGAAATATTTATTATCGTGTGTCGACGACAATGTTATATATGAAGTTGATGTCCCAAGAAGACTTGATGGGGGGGGGGGGGGGGGGGGGGGGGGGGGGGGGGGGGGGGGGGGGGGGGGGGGGGG
>JAYRBW010088361.1:0-21876 GCA_036023295.1 Invenusta paracnida
AACCACTCATTGATTGATTAATTTTTTTTCTTTAACTCACAATTATGAGAAAGTAATAACTGCCTTCTTTGACTTCAGGGCAACCACTCATTGATTGATTAATTTTCTTTCCTTAACTCACTATTATGAGAATGTGATAGCTGCCCTCTTCATGCAACCATCCATTGATTGATTGAATAAAATCTGAATATTAAGAATCAGCAGGCTTTCTCAAAATCAGCTGGCTCCTATTAAAGCATTAAGTACAACTGAGAAATTCTTCTGGGTCATAGTGACCAAAACATGTAGAATTTTAATAAAAAAGTAGGTGGGATATTTGTTTCCAACAGGGCTGTATAAAGGTATATAAAATAGGAGGCAAGTTCCATTGTATTATAAATATAATTTGTTGTCTTATTGGGCAGGAAGTTCTATTATAATAGTTGTATTTAATTTTGATTTATGATTATGCCATGTCAGTTGACAGTTATTATGGCCAAGATCTTGTCAAAAATGCAGTGGAATACAAACTTGTTTCCACTGCCAAAAAAGTGTAATAATACCAATATTCCTATTGATAGTAATTGTATTATTTTAATTGTAGTAACTAATCAAAAATGGTTTAATAATCATGCCCCTGATGTATGGATTAAAATTAATGTTTTATGTAGGCAGCTGCTATTGATACATGTGTCCTTACATTTAAATACTATTGGTATATATTGTTCATTTGTGATATGTAAGAAATAACTAGAGACCCCTACTGATGGTCTCTACCTTTATAATATGAATTATACTGTAATATCCTAGTTTCCCACATTCAATTTTTTTCTATTTTTTTATGTTTTTATAATCGAGGATATTCTTGATAATTGTGGTGTGGTAGTAGTTTTTAGTAGTGTATATGGGTATATAATATATATGTATATTTAATGTATATATATATTTATATATATATGTATATATAAAAAATGTTTAAAAAAATCAAAAAATAATTTAATGTGGGAAACTGGGATATTATAAATTATACTTATAAATATAGGGTTACTGGATGTTTTAGATGACTAATTCAGGGTTACTGGGATGTTAATACAGTCAGCTTACACCATGCATACCAATTGAAGCTTCCATGCTATTAGTACATATGTACCAATAATATTCAATGCTATACCATTGGCATTGAATAATTATTATATATATATGTACCAATAGTCATTCACAAACCCTATAAATATAATTATATTTTATATTATTTTAAAAAGATTGAACTAAAGACTATTGGTAGTCAGTTCCCAGTTCCTTATCATATATAACAAATGAACTTAGTCACCTACAACTTCCCACTAACCCTCAAATTCAATTAATCACCTTTAATATCCTAAGTTATATCTAAATATATATAATTTTGGTACAACTCATGAAAACAATTGATAGGTAAATAACATATACAAACCAATTATAATCATAATAGACAATCCTATATTTTAATGTCTCAAATTATTATTTTTATTTATTTTTGTAAAATATTAAGATAAATAAAAAGAAATATACAGATAAATTTAGAAATAGTTGTAAATGAATTTTATTTTCCTTGTGCTTCATTAAATATTATTGATAACATTTTTCTATCACAATAAATTCTTGAACAATATGTCCTCATTTTAATCAAAATGTACTCATTTAGATATAGTACTAACTAGTTCTAATACTCAAGATGCCATAGACTTAAGTAGCTATCATCTTCAATATTTTCTTTCAAAATTTTATTTTTTATTTTTACAAAATTTATTTTACTAAAATTTGAATAAATAAATAATTTGGGATACTAAAATACATGATTGCCATTATAATATAATTATATATAGTGTGTACATTGCTATTGACAGTGTATATAACATGCTTTATTTCAATAGGTATTAGAGTTAATATTATAATTTTTGTATATTATTAATATTTCATTATTAATATAATTAATATATTATAATATTGATAAATATAAGTTATATAACATTATATTAAGACTATTGTCACATTAGTGAAAGTACTACTACTGATTATAACATGATTATAACATTAAAAAATAGTAAATAGTATAATGTAATCATAATAAATTAAATTAATCATAATATCTATATGATGACAATGAAATGATCTATACTTTAACTCTAAGACAAAATAGATAGGTAAGTTAGTAAAAAGCAATACTATTTATTACAATTAAGAGAAAAACAGATTTTTTAAATTAAATAATGTCCACAGTTTTATAAAGGTTGGATAGCAAGTTATTCCAGAAACTAAGACTAGCTAATAATAAGGCTTCCTTTTTGTATATATATTATAGATCAGTGGCTGATAAAGATATAGAGCTGATTAAAATTTTAAAAGCAGCATTTGTTATAAAAGATAAGATAGGTATAATATGGTATATAAGATTACAGATCATATATTCCATAGATATCATGTGCACCACTAGGATTTACCTAAAGGGGGTCATCATAATACAAAAGGGTGCCATTTAAAAAAAATCAAATTTATTAGTTGTGTGAACAGTTTACCATAAAATTTCACATAATTAAAAGATTATAAAAATATTATATAACCAGGTAATTAACCATATGCAAGTATGGAATTTTCATCTAGCTACTACAGTTTTGAAAATAATTGGTAAGAATAACAGTAACTATAATAATTCATTTAAACTAGTCTGAATTAAAAAAATTTATATGTACATTGTTACAAATGATAGCAAAAGTCAAATAGTTCCAAATGTTGGTATATATATATAGACAGTCTAAGGCATAACTTGTAAAGTCCAGCCTTTTTAATCAAAAACTATATTAGACATATCAAAACAAAAAGAGTGAAGTTTTAAAAACTTCTTTACAACATTCTCATAGTTTATTGGGTGTCCATAATGAATGTTCATCAGAGCTAATGCTGAAAGTTGGGGGGGGGGCGGTTGTCATTATGATGCCCTTAGCCATGGACAAAGGTGTCAAAGAACTAAGAAAGAACATTCAGAGCTTGTTACAGGCAGGGTGCATGCCAGCTTAAGGATAATGTGTACAATAGGAAGCCTTGTTTTGTTGCACATTGTCAATGCCTTTGCCAGTTATGAGGGCCTGTCTTTAGGATCAAGACTTGACCATTTCCATCACCATACTTCCAATTTGATGTT
Organism: Invenusta paracnida; assembly: GCA_036023295.1. Lineage (NCBI taxonomy): Eukaryota > Metazoa > Platyhelminthes > Proseriata > Coelogynoporidae > Invenusta > Invenusta paracnida. Next base: position 3,158 of record JAYRBW010088361.1, read on the forward strand.
GACAACATCTGTGTTGACAAGCTGATCTCTGCACATGTCTCTTACCTCAGTGAATGTGGTGTCATCGGAAAGAGTACACATGACTGCAGGAACAAGGAACAGAAGTTTGGATGCCTGTTGTGACAGATTACTGAACCTGATGTCTAACTCCATCAATAGGTTATCTAGGAGAGGAATTTGCAATTGTCCAATGATAATATTCTTCTAGACTGACTGCCTGATGGTTTGTTTGCACACATTGTTTGCCTCTTTGCAATTCTGGGCAAGGTAGGTTCCACACTCACATGTTGAGAAAGCTGAACTGATTGATTGAATATTACCTTAAAAGTTGTATTAATAATATTCCTGCTTGCTTGTAGATCTGCTTTCACTTCCTCTATTTCATTGATGGCTTGAACAATATCCACAGCTCAACCTTGTAGCTTTTGAGTGGTGGCATGCAGAGGATAGAGAAGTTTGTACACCAACACTAGTCCAACTGTAAAGCAAAAGTAACAAATTGCATTGAGGTGATATGTGGCATCTCTCTTGGTTTCAGCGGACCAATTTTCCTTAGTGAACTTTTCATCATAATCTTCCAATTTATTGTGCATACGATTTATAATCTCAAAACAAATGTCCAGGAATGGGAAGGCTAGATAAACGTGCTCAAAAAAGTGATCCCATTCTGTCCCCCATGTTTTGCATAATCCTATCACAATTGTTTGCCTTTGGTGCGCCTCAATTTTTTGGTTTGCAATATGCTCTAGCAAAGACTAGTTTGTTTGAATTATGGTCGTTTTACATGCAGAAATAATTGATAGATTGAGAATGTGGCTGTTACAATGTATGTAAACAGTCCAACAGTTGATATTTCCAATGATTGCTGATACATCTTTTTCTACACCAGCCATGTTGGCAGCTCCATCAAAGCATTGACCACATTGTTGTGCAATGCTGAGACCCACCTTCTTGTAGAATGCAAAAATTGTATCTGCTAGCACTTGTCCAGTAATAAGATTCACTTTAAAAAATTCAATGAATTCTTCACAAATGTTGTTGTCTTTATCAACAAAACAAATACAAAGCAACATAACTTTGTCATTCAAGGCTGTAACTTTGTCAACTATGATTAAATGAATACCAGCTGTCTTTATTTCATCGATGAGACCTTTCTAAATCGTGTGGTGATCTATCACATCAATCATTTCATTCAGGCTTTGCATGCAAACATAGGTTGCAATCTTTTGAAGGGGTTTTTCAAGATGTTTCTCTTAATTTGGATCATTCATTGCAAATTCTCTGAGTAGAGATAGAAAATTCCCCAGCTTTTCATTTGGATCTTTACATAGACCATTTTTTATGGCCATGTAAAGCAATTCCCGAACAATCTTCTCTAAAATCTGATTGGCTACTTTATTTTATGGTAATTCGTTATTGGCTACTCATTACAATGATTGTAGATGCAAAAAAGTAATAGTAATGCAAAATCCCTTCTCATTTAATGTCTCATTTTATTTTGTGTAAATTCAATTGTGAGAGGGGCGCCATTGCTTCAGCCAAAGGGGGTTGTTTGACCCTTGGACCCCCCCCCCCCTGGCAGCGCACATGGATATACTCATAAATAATACAACTGACTTTTTACCTCAGCCAAAAATAGATTTGTAGCCAATAAAGTTTGTATAGTGTTGCTTAGATATAAGCTGTCCTCAGTAAGCACATAACGAAATAGGCACAGCTATTTTGATATTTTTTAAGATTGAGTACATCTAATAATAATAATATAGAATTATAGTAGTCAAGAACAGAAAAATAAAAACACAAATGATTAATTTACAGGTCTTTTAATGAAAAAAACAAGGGTTATTTATTTAAAAGAGTTAAAATAAAGTATAGACAAAACAGAATATGTTAAGAAGTCTTTATGAACTAAGCTTATACCACCACTAGACTTTCCAGTGGAGCAAGGGTAAACATGTTATAATATGTACCTCTTTAGAATAAGTTCTTTGATTGTAATATCGTCAGATTTTTGCCACATTTTGGTAAGATAAAGCATGTCCAGATATGTAAAATGAATATCTTATACTATGCAAACAGTATGACTTTTTGCAGACATTAACCTTGCATGTTGGCAGCCTGTGGAAATAGGAGATATGGATGACAAAGCCTGAGAAATGTGGGAAGCAATAAAGGAACTATTTTTAATATATAATATACAGGGCTAGCCAAAAGTCACCTGACATAAATAACTAAAATTTTACCCAATCATTCCAATAAATTATTTATTTATTTATAATTTAATTCATTAAGTTTAACTGTGAACATTACATAGATTAACATGAAATACATGAACATTACAAACATGAGATATTATAACAAGTGTTCAAACCGAAGTCCTTCTTGAGTGATGCATTTTTCCATGCATGACCTTACCAAATTACAAATGCTATCACAAAGTGTCTTGTTTTCATAAATTATGTGGAATTCTTTGGTAATTGCATCTTAAGCTTGTCTAGTGTCCTTGGTTTTGCCTTGAAAACTGGATCTTTCATCATCCCCCAAATACAAAAATCCATTGGAGTGAAGTCACACGAATGTGGTGCCCATTCAATTGATCCTCTGTGTCCAATCCACCTAGCTGGCAAAGTGTCTAACAGAACACCAACTTTATTGACAAAGTGGGGAGGCACTCCATCTTGCATGGACATCAAAGTATTAAAGTCAGGCCTGTTGCAGCTGTGGAAAGACATATCTACTCATTGAGCATTTAATAGTACCTATCACTGTTAACAGTATCCTGATAGAAGTAAGGGCCCATCAATCTGTCAGCACTGAGAGTTCCCCAAACAGTAACTCCAGGCTGGTTTAACTGCTTTTTGAAAGTAAAATTTGGATTCTCAGTAACATAGATCACACAATTGTGGCAATTATCATACTGTTCAGTTTAAAAGATGTCTCATCAGTCCACATAATTTGATTAAACAATTCAGGATCATTGTCATGCTGGTTAATAAATTGTTGGCACATTTGGGATTTTCTATCTTAATCGTCCTCTATAAGGCCATGAACCAATTTTGAGTGGTATGCTTTGTAACCACTTTCTTTCAGAATTCTTCTTAGAGATGTTCTCGAAATTTTAAGTTCAGCCCTTGGATGAACAGCAGTACTTTGAGTAACAGCAGTAGCCACCTCATCAGATATTTCCTGGATTCTCACACTACCTGACGGTGGTAAATCTGCTACAGTTCCAGTTTTGTGAAATCGAGTTCGTAAATGATAAATTGTGTCTATGTGGTGGCTTTCAATCACCAAATTCAATTATTCATTCTTCACAAACTCTGTTTGCATTACCATATTTGCTGAATTTTTCAATCACAAAGACTCTCTGCTGTAGCATCAGCTTGTTTTTCATGTTTATGAGACAAGGCTAAATTTTAAACAGATAATAGACTTAAACCATAATTAAAACAAAGAACATCACTTAGTGATTTCTACTCACATAATTAAATTACTAAATTGATTTAGCATTAGGTGACTTTTGGCCAGCCCAAATTCTACTTTGTTGTAGAATTTATAATTCGGTAAGGTCACACATGGAAAATGTGTTGCTCAAGAAGGACTTCAGTTTGATGATTAATTATTTGATTGACTGTCAGGTGACTGTTGGCCCTTGTAGAACATTTATGGTGGGCGCCTATTATATGTTATTTTCATATTTTCACAGAGGGTTGCAAACTTTTTATGGAAAATATTGTGGGGCTTCAGTCCCTTAGCGCCTCCTTCACCCTAGAATTACAGCCCTATAATTGCCAATGCTCTTATTCATGGATTGATGATGCTACCACTTGCATTATCTAATTATAAACAAATTTTATTTTTAAATAAAAATATAAAACAATATTTTCTGTCATATAATAAACCTATATTTCAATTTGATATTATTTATTGTACAGATTGTAAAATCAAAGTATTACACATTTTTATAATATATTTTATTAAAATTATTATAATATTCATGTATAATATATTATTATTATTTTAATTATATCACATATTGTACATGTATTATTTCAAACATTCCACAAATTATATTTTTCATACAGGATAACAATTAACAAATGGTTATTCTTTAGCGGGCAGTAATGCTATTAATAAACATATACATATATGTTATTTATAAAGTCAACTTACATTAAGAATCTTAGAAAATTTTAAAATTTCTCAATTTATATTTCATGCAAATTTTGACAAATTTATGTATAAAATGTTAATCACATGTTCAGTTTAAAAATTGGACATATGTTTGAAAGATAAAGCATGCTGTATTTTATGGTACTGATACCAATTAACAATAATGATTCAACTGGTTTAAGAATTAAATATACCATTAAATATAAAGACTTTTTAACAGAACAATTGAATGTCAATTTATGATAGAAATTGACAATGTTAAACATTCATATTATCAATATAATGATAATAGATATTGCTTTAAGGGCTTAAACGTCAGTCTTACATATGATGAACACAGTGTTTAATTTTTTATTATAACTATTCAAAATATATTATAAAACTTAAGATTAAGCTATATTGTCTCAGATTGTAATATGATATATTTATGTGAGTAAAAACTTGTTATTTCCGTTTGTTTAAGTTATATAAATTTTATTTCTAAGTTGTCAAACTCCTGTGTACAATTGGATTGGATAGTCAAAAATATATACACGTGAGAGCATCAATATGATTTGTCCATCAACATTTGCCACAATTTCCAGAATTAATATAATAGTAATATGAATTTACTCATTAGTCATTACTATATTCTAAAGAGTTCGAGAATTTGTTCATTATATAAATTGTCACATGGGGAAACACCGTCCGACTGTGAACTAGTGACAACAATGTTACTGAAGACTATTATTTTCAATAACTTATAAAATAAAATAAACATCATTATCAATGTATATGTCTATTTTAGGCTTACATACCAGAAATGATAATCTTCATTTATAAGGCTAAATAATTATAGTATAAAACTCTATATGTGCACACAATAAACCATCAGTTATAGGCGCCAAATATACATATGCAAATGATGTTTTCCAGGGATACCAGGCCACGAATCGATCCCAAGGATTTTACAATCGATGGCTTAATCGATGGTTTAGATGGAAGATTTCCCGGAAAAATAAATGGACAACAATTCATTATTCAAAATTGCCAGGTGTGTATATGTTTGTATTTTTATTTCCATTAGTTTTCATTTATACATTTAATTTATTTATTTTTTGTACTTTCAGTTTCTAACTAACTTTTAACTGACACATTAATTTCTACTTAGGATTCCACTATGTAAATGGTGTGTGGTATATATCTTCATTGAGTACAGATGTATTAGTATTTATTATCTTTAGTAATTAGTAGACTTTATTGTGTTTATTATTGTTGTATAAGTCTATATACTTACATTCATCTCCCACAAAATATAGTAACATTAATTTTTTTTTTCTACATAATATGTTAGAAATAATTTATTTTTAGCGTTTAACAGACAATTCATTTAGTAATTATATGTTTTGGAAGAACATTATTTATATTGTTACTATTTTTTTGAACAATTTAATACAACAGTACAAAAAATTAATGCATTACTCATATTATGTGTTACAAAAATGATATTTAAATGTAAAAAAGTTTACCAGCGTTATATTTTAAATACATACTTATTATTTTTCTATTTTTGCTTATCTTATGACACTTATATAACACTTTTTTAGTACATGTGTCTTTAATATTTAATTTGTACAGTTTTTTTTTTTTTTACTGATATATTCTTCCTTGTCTTTTTTAGAACTCATCCATATATTTATATGATCACATAAACATGATTACAGTTGATGATTGTATTAACTGTAGTTTTATTATTGGACCCGTAAAAACAAGGTTTGGACTTTTGTTTTTAGTATATTTGTATATTTTTCGTAATTTTTTTTTATTTAAATAATATTTTTTATAGTGGTTTTGTTTTTCGTATTTCTCCTTTTTATTTGACTTTATTACACAATAATTAGTAATATTTTTTACCTTTTAATTTTGTAATTTTCCGTATTTCATACTTTTTATATAGTAAATTAATATAAAATAATTATTAATAAAAACATAGATTCTGTTTTACACTATGCACTGTTTTTCGAACTATTTTTGTTCAGCATTTTCGTCCGCGACTGCAAGGATTGCAAGTTTGTGGTTGCTTGCCAACAATTTCGCACACGAGATTGTCAAAAATTAGATGTTTCTTTGTCATGCGTATCCCAACCTATTATCGAATCCAGTACAAAAATTCGCTTTGGACCCTACCAACTTTTTTACCCAGAACTAGAAGGTAAGATTCATATATATATATATTGGGAAAGTTGATATCATGAGAATTAATCCAGTAATTTTCGATGGTATAAACGATTCTATTTTACAGTAGTAAGAACTATCCAATCAATTTTTTTCACAAAATAAGCATTACTTTTTTTTATCGCGTCGTAAAATTTCTTACCATATTTACCGAAGTCTAAGCTGCACACCCCCCCCCCCCATTTTTAGTCTTAAATACCAGACACATTATAGTGTTCCAAATCTATGCCGCACCCCCAAGTTTTGATATTTTAGTTCAAAAATTGTTTTGTCGGTATTTAAGAACCTGTGTGCTTATTAGATTTAGATATATACCTACCCATAATTGCAGCACATAGGTAGATCGATTAACAGTCTTAAGTCATGACCTACCAATTGATTCTCTTGTGGCAGATTCATTATAGCAGGTATGAAATATGTTAGGTATTTTTGGAGGAAAGAGTAAATTTTAATATGTTCTCTGTATAAATCGCACTCCCCACTTTTCGTAAAAATTATGCGTCTAAGACTTCGGAAAATATGGAATGTGGGACTGCATATAATACGCATATGTATATAATTGTTATAATATACGCATATTTTGTACTACGATGTAATTGTGTCTAGCTTTTTAATTAAAATGTTTAAACGAAAATATTTGTTATCCTACTTATTATAAGTCAGTAGTATTTTGTATATCATAGTAAAAGGGAATTTATATAGAATTTTAAAGTTTTTTATGTTATTATACTTATCGTATATTCATGTTACTTCATAAAATTGAAACTTATTTAACTTTTGTTTAATATTAAGCGTTAAAATTTGACTGCCTATTTTTCATGGATGCTATTATTTATATCATTGTATATTTTTAAACATGATTCTACTTAGACAGCCTAATTACCGCTGACGCGTTAACGCAACATTATTTCAATTTGTGTTTTGTTTTGGAAAATAACCATTTTTTATCTTATCGTTTTAACTTACTATGTTTCTTTTTTAGTTGGTTTAGTTTTTGCATAAATTTTTATTTTAAAGTATTTCATTCATTCCGTGAAAAATTGGTAATCCTATTCCAATTTGCTATATTTTAAGGTACATATGTATATACATATATATATGATATCTATATTTTTAATATATTGAGATATTTCATAAGTGGGGGAAATTAACAAATGTATTCCTGTTTATCTTGATTTAAAAACGTTGAAATATGATCGTTTTAAAGAAAGTACTTTTTTGAATTTAATGTTGCGTTAACTGGACAGCTGAATACACCTCAGCTGGATAGATAATATATTTTTCAAAAAATGTTGATATAATTATATTTAATAATTATTTGTATAATAATTACATAAATACGTTATTATAAGAAATTAGTGTCAAAATTAGTCAATTAGAGATTGTTATAGTAGTCCTAAGTAGGTTAAAGACTAGAATATTATTTAGTCAAATAAACATGTTTGCTTGAATTATTGTAATTTACATTGCATATTATTATTAGTATATTGTATAAATAACTAAACTAGTATTGATTATATTTAATAATATATATGCATTTTTTAATATAATTATATTAATAAAAATAATAACTTGAGTTTGTGACTGAGTTTGAACGCAGTGTCTATATAGCATACGAAGCGAGATGGTAGACCACTACACTGATTGCTATTTTTTATTAAAATGTTTTTGCTACTGGAACAGTTAAAGATGATCAACTGAACAACAGCTGTTTTGTGAATTCGAAAGCATTGGCAAAGAAGGATTGAGATTCGTATGACTATATTCATCGTCGAAAAGGAAAACAATCTTCTTGTAGTGAAATGGAATAATAATTCGGTCGTGTGTGTAGCTTCGAACTTTGAAACCCTAAAGCCTTTGCAGCCAGTTCGTCGGTTTTTACTATCTGAAAAAAGCACGTGAATATTGCTCAACGACAACTGATCAACTCTTACAACAAGAACATGGGAGGAGTAGACCTTTACGACAACTTTGTATCTAAGTATCGTATCAGAGTAGAGAGAAAAACGTGGTGGTGGCCGATTTTTGTAAATCTAGTGGATTCAAGTCTGGTAAATTCTTGGCGAATCAATCGAATGCTGCACTAAGGGGATGATTTGCTCCAGTTTCGACGAAAAGTATAGCTATTCAGCTTTTGAAGACTCCTGCCTCTATCACTGAGATTTCACCTGCTCCCTTCAATTCAAAGGTCCAACCATCATTGATGCTCCTGCACTCTACCTTCTGCAAGTAAAACCAACCACTGTGTTGTCAAGGGAGGAAAACGCCTTAGGTGTAGGCAATAGGTATAAGTCGCAGACTGTGTGAATGTAGCGTGGGCAAGATTGCACTATGTACATCCAAAGTGCTTTGCAAGATATCATAGATAGTCTTGCCAATTTGACAGGTTGATTGTATATATCATACTCGTAAAGCTATCTCTTTTGTAATATGTGTATAATTGTATACTAAGCAGCTTGTACAAGATTGTGTTTCAGTATATATGAAATTCAATTGTACTAACACTATACATATATACATCTATATATTACTGTGTTTTATTAATATTAGTAATTTACTAATAAAAATACTTCAATTAAATGTGTTTTGCATACATTAGACTCTCAAGTGATGTATTATAAGTATTTAATTAACTACTACAAATTTAGGAAACATTACATATATAAATATTACAACAATGTTTACAATTTTTAGTGAAAAGTTATGTCATATACTGCTGACGTTTTTTGGGGGATTCTTGAAATAGTTGCTGTTACGAATGTTATTCTAAACATCCCATTTATGATTTACTTACAAATATACCAATTTTCAAAAACATATCTGGTAATTCTAGGGTCGGCGGTAAATGGGTTAATACTAAAAATTTTGTTTATATATTTAACACGTCCGTGTATGCCCTAAGTATATTGTTCACATACTTTATTAATTTAGCTGTATATTTTACATCTGGCTTATAATGAGTTACATAGTTATATTTGTGTATTCTCATTACTTATACATAAGAAATTATCGTTCACATACTTTATCAATTTTTCTGTATATTTTACATCTAACTAATAATGAATTGCATAGTTATATTTGTGTATTCTCATTACTTATACATAAGAAGTAGAGCTCTGAAAAAATTCTTTCATTAGAATTCAAAGTTAGTGTATTATATATATTTAATAAATCTCAATATATATGTATATAATATTTTACCAATAATATTCGTAGTGTTATAAATTAGAATGTATACTTCATTTTATTTTCACTTTTACACATTACCTTTGTTTAATTTGAAAAACAAAAAATGGTTTTTCCCATATGTTGATTTACCACTCAAATAGACATTCGCAAATGAATGGGGCGGTTTTGTTGACTGAGATTATTTGTAGCCATTGATTTTTCATTTCATTGATGACGTATGTACTCGTAGTATTTGAAGAAGGAGGAGATAAAATGCCCGTATATTCAATATTAATTGATATTACGTTTTTGATCGGTGGGTGGATCACTGGTTCGTTGCTGCCATGCCAGTACCATCTCAGTGAGTGGGGGTCTTTGAGACCACCAACTATAATAGTGTCTGTGTCATTTGAGGCAAACTCCATGAGTACTTGGAACTCTTCTTGTGTCCCAATCTGGGCCAGTTTTGTTCCATCTGATTGGCAGCGGTTGATGGCTACTTCGGGTGTCGCTGGGGAATAGACCTTATACACAGATGCCAAGTATTTCTGGAGATAATTCTGGGGGCAATGAAGAGGGATTAGACGCTTGGGAATCCAAAAAATCTTCTCCTTCTGAAAACAGTTGTGACTCATTTCTTTCATTGGGCGTCGTCCTCTTGATGCGTACATTTTACACTCGGGAAAGTCATATATAAAACCTTGACAAGTTGATGGGTCATTTCGGAGACAGAATTGCAGGCATTCAATATACTCTGTTACGAATTCTTTCGTCTCGATAAATTCAGAGAGATGACAGCGTTTGATGAATTTCTCAGTAGGGCTACAAATCGTAACATGTAGAATATTGTTAATTACGACGAAAAAACATATTTTAATGAATTTCATGATATTAGAGTAAAATTTGTTTATTAAGAAAATATACTAGATGAATTCTAACTAAGAGAAAATTTTTCTTTATATATGACAATATAATTTGTTAAGTTTAATTATGATAATGGTGTCATATTTTTTTAACTTTCAATATATTAATATTTAATCATCTTTAATGTGCATATTACATGCTTGCAGAAAAATATTTACATGCTACAAATAGTTTACTAAGCAATAAAGCAATAAACTAAATTAATTTCTTTTTTTGTTAATGACTGTTTCCTAATCTGTGGTTAGCTGCGTTGGAAAAAAATTTGATTTAATCGTTTCTATATACGATTACATCGTCCTGGTTTGTATTTTTATTGTAATTAAAATGTGTTAAATGCATTATTTAATTTTAAAAATCTGCTTTGGTATTTAAGTGTACAGCGGTTGCAATTATAATGTCTTATGGGATGCAAACGGTATGGCAATACTTTGACTTGGTGAACTTAAAAAATTGCTTACTGTACCTCTACATTAAATCTTTTTCAATTTTATAAATATATTAAACTTTTCAATGTTAAAACATCTTTAGTTGTTGGATATATGTGCGAGGGTGTCTATATTTATAACATTATATATATAATATTTGAAACTACCCTAATCATAATTAATGTGTAAAGCATTTCTTATATGTTGGGCAATAAGGCACTGCAATTGTTTTTTATATGCCCAAATATTGACATCATTACCTAGATGCATGAGCATACAGCAGTTAATGTCATTTTGGTAATTTATTTATTTTATTAACTTCATTAATGTAATTGAAATGTTCGAAGTTTTAAAAAACTATTTGACGTATACCTACTTAAGGAATTATTGAATTTAAAAAAATCATTTGACATCCATGATAAATATAAATACTTTATTTTACAAAAAATCAATAATTTTAAGTTTTCATTGGATGATAAGCTTTAAATTATATTTGCGTTACGTTCAATTCATTTTATGTAGATTTTTATAGATGGTACAGTTGTTTTGTCCGTTTTTTCTTGGATTTTTATTATACACGTTTATGTTTGCTGATAAATAATGCTACTTAAAGAAACAAAATATTACATTTATTTTTTCAAAATACAAATAATAATAATAAGACAATTGCATATAACATGTAAACAATATTTTTACAAAACATAATTACGAAATATATTAAAGTTTAGTTTTAATATTATGAATACATTATATTTAAAAATTATTATACTGTTGTAAAATATTTGTGGTCTTCATGCGCTACTGAATTAGTAAGCAAGTTATGTTAGCAAGTTACCATAAATAACTCGGAAACCTGAAAAAACTCTGAAAAAAATATTAGGAAAACTGTAAAAAACAGGGAACTGATTTTATATAATTAAAAAATGTTATATGCCTATTTAAAAGAAATATATATGTGTTGTTATGGTTATTGCAATCTTATGTGTTTTACATCAACTATCCTAATTTTTCAAAAATGTCGTCATGAAAGCCTTATTACCTACCTAATTTTCGGAAATATGTTCTTGTACAACTGCACCAAAAATCTAGTCATTTGAAGTAGTTGAAGCTGCCTGTAAGGAGCCACGTTTGTAATTTTTTTGCTCTGTTGCAGCACTGTTAGAACCCTTTCTGAAAGAGTTCCAAACTACAAAACCTATATATCCATACACATCCATCAGTTGAATCTCTTCTGTGAGACTTAATGAAGCGTTTCGTGAAGAATGAGAAGATTTCAAGCGATGTGTACGCTCTCACAAAGTTGGATCTCTCAAATAACAGTGGAAAATGAATTTGCCCTAAAGAAAATTCAGACTGGTTTTGTAGAACAAGATCTAACATAAAAAATTGAGTTGTACTTAAAATCCAAGATATCGCAATAATCCGGAATTCATTTAAATTATTAATTAATTCACATGCTGTTTTCCAGCATTTTTAGTATTTTAAATATAAACTTTAAACAAATAAATAACTTATGAAAATCGCAGTAAAACCAGAAATTTTATTTCCCAAATTTAGTGACTACCCTGAAAACAATACACGCGAATACAATTGTCTTTGTTAGCGTAATAAGATTTGTAATTTATTCAGAAACCCATATTTGCATAAGGAAATCATGTCAAGGAATCAATTGCAATTATTGACTTCGTATTTAATTATGTCTACGGTTTTATATCTATTCCGCGCGCTTTTGCTCCACAGACCAGTTTCGGTCGTCCGGATTGAGCCCCTTCAACTGCACCTGGTCCGAGATTCATGACTTTACCCCGGTGAGTGGTGAAGCGGCCAACTATAGCCTCCTTCCGGTCGACAAACTGCCCATTGTCGTTCCCCCATCCTCAACGCCTGCGAATTCTGGTGGGGACTGCAGTGTGGATGCAGCAGGGGTGGGCCTGGCAGCGCTGGATATACGCACGGACCGGGAGCGCTGGGTTGTGCCTTGGACCCAGGGAAAGCGGCCTTGGGAGCACGATGGGGAGCAGTGTCTCATGGTGATCTTTACCGGGGATGATCAGGAGGGACTGGCGAGGCGGCTCATTGATCGGGTCATCAAGCTTCCAGTACGATCATTGCAAATCCCTATCCCCCTTCAATGCTGCTTAAGCATTTAGAGTATAGTATAATTCGAGGGACATAGTAATCAAATTTTCTTTGACACAAATATGGTATAGAGTGAGGAAATGCATAAAATGCTACTAGGATTTCTAAATTATTCTTTTTCGTTAATTATTTTATATAGATCATTGAATTTGTATCCCAAAAAAAGGATAATGCGTCCCAACTTCCACATTGGCTTGTTTTAGATTTCATATAAGCTCATTCATATCTTAGTGAAAATACGTCTTTATAACAGTAGAAATTATCTTTTTATTCTTTTTTCCCAATTTTATAGTGAATTACTTTTTTGTAAAAAAATAATATTTTAACGAGTCTTCAAATTTTAATTTTTGAAAAAAATATGACGACGTCTTTTCATTTAGAAACCGAAATTTTAAATAAAAACATACAGTATTTTATGAACCAGGTTAGATATTGCTTAGTATTATTTTTTTATAATGTATTAATGATTATCTAGTTTTTGTATATTTGCAAATCTTTTAGTAGTAATATAGAGTTTTCCTTAAATTTAAAATGAACAAATATTATGTTTGTCTCCTATATTTATTACTTTTACTAATAATCTAGCGGTATTTTGTAAGAAATATATTTTTTAAATTTGATTTATATATGTACGTGGTATACGTAATTTCACGTAGTCTTCAGTTTTTACTTGACCATTTACTAAATTTGGTTTGTATTAATTCTGCATAATAGATATGTATAAATTTTTAATAGATACTTCAACATACTTTTAGAATTATCAATGTTTAATAAAGGAAAAATTGTTCATTTTTAAGCATTCAGAATTTTGTATCGAACGTGACTTAGATTGCCACATATATATTCTATTTCTTTTTAAACGTCTTCTGTCGCTATAATATGTTACCTTTTTTTTCAGAATTGTGTTGTTATGGATACCCGCCAGACAACAATACAATCAAACGACTGTGGGAGTATTTTCGGCACTGATCAATATGATTCACAGGTCCAGCGGGGTAAGATCAATTGAATAAACTAAAACAGTGATACAGTAAAAGTATTAGGAATCGAGAAAAAAATACACATAGAGTCTATTCCTTTGATACTGTTGTTATTTATTTAAAGTCCGTTCGAACTATGTCATATTATATGCACTGTAATAAAAGTCTTACTTTTAATAAGTGATTTTACATATTATGGGAAGTTATTGTATCACTAATGAGTCGTCATTTCTTTATTAAAACATAATTTTGTTTAATATTTACATTGTTTATTTTTTTCCGTCGCTATATTAGCTTTCTTATTATCGTAAAACATTGTTTACAAATTGTAAGTAATAAGCAAAAGGGAACTATGTTTTTTATTTACTACAAATGAAACAACCATTTATGAGAAATCAAAACGTTTATGTTTTTGTCAGAATAAAACTATTTAATAATAATTTTTTGAAAACACTGGCCTATAACATTTACTGGAACTTCTTAAGACAGGATTCCAAAATGCATTTCACTTTCCTAAAAAAAACTATGCACTGTTTGGCATTGATCCAATATCCATTATTATCGATTTGAGAAACCAACATGGCCGAAATCTTTACCACTTCTTATTAATTAAAGCTTTTTACGTTTCTAAAAATTCTAAATTTTGTACACAATATCGTCTTACGTTTCTACAGACTATTTTAGAAAATAATATTTTTTAGAATATTAACGTTTTGCTTCTTAAAAGCTCTTATTAATGATTCAATCCTGTTGTTCTATTCATAGATGCTTATTATACATTTGGATGTAATGATGTGTTAGCAGTTCATTATGAGATCTTTAAATTATTGAAGCTATTTCGATTTATTTCACATTGTTTCGACTGTAACTTAGACCTTTTTGAAGATTAAGAATAACAGTAGGATTTACTGTCAGCTCTTGGCCTATTTATACATGTGCTCAGAATTTGTGCAAAATGAAATCATAAATGTATGGACTTTAAACTGAAAAAAGTACAACTTCCCGCATCTTATCATAATAAAATATAACCATTGTGACGGCTTCATCATTCTTATTATAAGCCGAAATAGTTTTTGAATGAGTGTGTACCAAAAATAAAAATACTTCTTTTTTTTCTTAAATTTTTGAATGTAGCTATGTTATTATATTGACACCCATGCATGCATACTTTACATTTTATATGTAATTGTAAAATTTATTGTTAATTATGACAAACTTTTATTTCGTTTATTTATTGAAAGTATTGTAACAATTAATAAATATTTATATATTATATAATCTGATTTTAATAGGATAAACTTTGATTTTTTGTACTACTTATAAGGTTAGAAAGCGAAAAGTAGTATATTATATGATTTTTGTAACTATTTCAAATATCTTTTGAAATAATAAATATTAATTTTACATATGAAATTTTCTCTATCAGTAAAATGATTTATCTTTTTAATAGATATAGGCAGGAAATTTTTGGGGCCAATCCTCTATTTATTAATTACTCTGATATTAAGAAATATTTGCAGAGTATAGTGTAAAATTCTATAACATGGTTAATTAATATATTAGCAACTGTTTAGATTTTTTTCCAGAACTAAATGGTATTCTGACTGCCTTTTTGTTTTTATATCACGAAGCTTAATTGTGATTTTTATTAATAATTGTCATTAAATTATTTTTATTAATCGCAAAGAATTTATTGATTTTCAAAAAATGTAATTATTTTCTAAATTAATAATATTATTAAATTAAATAATTTGCTTCAAAAAAACATATTACACTTTGTGTGTTACTTATAATATAGAATTTTGTTTGTAACAAGTATATCTTAATAATTATGTTATGTACATATTTTTTAAACTATACCTGACAAATGTTTTTAGCAGCAATTCGTAGCTGTTTTGCTTACTTCCATATCTTGTTACTAATTTTTTAAATTTATTATTATTATTGATAAAATATGTAGATTATTTTATTTGGAAAAGCCGGGTTCCTTCCTTCTTTCGTATACTTAACTGGTGTTCAATTCCATCCTTGTAAAACACAGGCCCAGTGATTACATTAAATGTGAGTGGACCTGGCATTCAGACACAGTGCCAAGAGTTTGCCAGAGAATTGATTGGTTCTGACGACATATCCCAGCGGCTCTTTATATCACGTGACCACGAGTCTACCCGGGTCTGCCTCGATGCCCTCTTCAATCTGATCAATATGCAGATGAACACCCAGTGAACACGCCACCGCAATCGTCCCACCAACTGTCTTATTGTTATATAAGCATTGCATAAATAGAATTAATACATATTTTATCTACAACGAGCCTGCATATAGTAATGGATAGTTGTTACTTTGTTCAACCTGATAGCAAAATCACATGGATACATAAGTAAACTATAGATATCTTAAACTATTTAAATAGGTATACATACCTTTAAAAAGTCTATGTATATATAGACTTTTGTTTTTCAATTGAGACATTTAGTTTATTTATTGGATAGTACTTGTGATTTAATAACTTTAATATCTTAATGGAAACAAATTCTCCGCTGTTAAATCTAAATATTAATTTAAGATATTTGGAAAAAAATTGATACGGTGCTCAATATTTTCAGCGTACTATTGTCTGATATACTAATACTGCAACGAATAGTAAAATTTACAAAAAAATAAAGAATAGCAATTTGAGTAAATTTTTATTATCATTTAAATGCGTTAAATATACTTAAAGTTGTCTATAATTTTAACTATGTATTTAAAAAGTTTTATGCTAAATTACTTTCATAATACTTTACATCTTCTCATCTTTACTTTCATTTAAGTATCTGACAGATACACTGAAGTGTATTTTACATCAACTGAATGATAGCATTGGTCTGATTTTCTGATATTTACATATTATTGCATATCCTGTCTTGGTACACAGTTGATTACAGCCTTGTTGAAATACTTTCTTTTTATATAATTTCAACCTTTTAATTAATGTTTATCTACCTACATATATTTATTTTAACCGTTTACTAAATGACAGTTATATTTACATATTACATAGTCTTCTTAGATGTTTTTCCTACTAGACATAGGACAATTATACTTAGTATGTTGACGAATCTGTATATTGCAGTGCAAAATATATATTCATTTGAAATTTATATTTTTATATATGTTGTCATAATTACCGTCCATAAAATGATTAATCATTGTAAATGAAGTATTCTATGTATTTATATAGGTGCCATTTCCAATATTATCTTTTATAGGTATTTTTAATGTGTTTTTTTATTTTATCTAGGCTGCATTTTGTATAAGAAAATTTTATTTAAATTTTCACAATGCGAATACAAATTACGTGTTTTGTTTACGCATTAAAACATTAGATTTATATGTCATACCTGTAAGCATACAGACATTTTGTGTCATATTATATAATATCTATTGCTTTGATAATGATATTGATTTTTTGCTACACATTATTTCAATTTCTTTTTTGTTAATTACCAGTCATTTAAATATATTCTTGATGAAATTTGACTTTACCATACATATCTATAAACTGTATATTGATGACTGTACGTTCTATTTATATTATTATTTATTGCATCTATAGCAATGTTTTATCTAATGTTATTGTTGTTTTTTATTAGTTTGAAGATTTAATGAAACTACAAACTATATTTGAAATGCACAGAAATCATTCAAAATCTGAAAGTTACAAAAATTTATATATTTACTTATTATGAAGTAATTTTTACCACGTGTCATTTAGTTACATAATCTATATGAGGTTTAAGAAATATTAGATCGAATATTTAATGTAGTATTACATAATATGTATATAATTATTTTATATTATAAAGCTAAATAAAATACTTGATTGGAAGTCTTCTGAAATTGAATAACTTTAAAATGCTTATTAAAATTAAATTAAGTAAAAGATTTCTGTGTGACTTGTGCAGTCACTAATTAATAAAATGGTTGATTCACAAATTCAATGGTGTATTAATTTAATAAAGGGCACTAAAATTAGATTAGCAAAATTAACAACTATATAACATTAAAATAGTATATAATTTAAATACATACTAAAAAAGTACTTAAAACGTTTTTTTTTAATTCTCAAAAGAAGGTTAACTAGATACTTGGATTGAGTAATAAGAAAATTGATTTTAAACAACACATTGCATTAATAACAATTATACACCACTTTTTTATCAGAACTATTAATATTAATAATTGTCAATCTAATTTAATAATGGATTTGAGTAAACAAGTATCACAGTGTATAACAGCTAGGGTTTCAATTTCAAGTTAATTATCAGAAAGAACCCCGAGATTCGGTTCAGTATAGGATTTAGAAATATTGCATGCAAGCTTATAACAAAACGCTTTTTTTCAGCCGATAACAGGATTAGTGCAAGGTGTCATCAACTAAAGCCTTTGATATTATTCCGAGTCACCAGAGGCTTTAAGTCCTAACATTAATCAAAGTAATTATATACCCAATGCCATTTTCTAGGATTTTTCCAACTGCGTTGCATTTAAATAAAAAATTGTCTTGTGCTCTTCCTTGCTATATATAGCGCGTGAGCAACTATATTAATTATTTGTAGTCACAGATAACTTGTATACAAGGACTACTATAATACCAGGACGTGAAACAAGCAAAATGTGTGAATTTGAGTAAAAGTCTGAGACTAATTTTATT
>JAYRBW010088372.1:0-21873 GCA_036023295.1 Invenusta paracnida
ACTATCCTATATTACCTACTACATAGTTCGCTTAGCTTTACTAGCTAACGACCTATTGCCATAGGTCTAGATATAATTGAAATTCTTTTAAAGACACGCAATTATAGAGACATTGAAATATGATAAATATATTAGATGTATAACATGTTTTCTGTATTATTACAACAAATAGAGTATGCACAAGCTTTAATTAGTAACATAAATACAATCAAAATATAACTAAAGATCCATTTTTAGGAAACGCCATGATGTATACAATATTGCTTTTTTGCGGAGAAGTTGGTTGAATCATCGTCATTCGATTGTACACTGGTCGATGGACATTCATTGTCGTTTAATCGAACCGTCATTTTTTTGTTTAATAAATCAATTTCTTTCAAAGAGGATTCATTTACATTTGAATTGGTTTTCGTGCAGGCGTGTTACTATTATCCTGTAAAGCTTTACTTATCACACGAAAATCGTTGTTGCCTCTTTGTCATCAGATCTTTCAATTGATCTACTATTTTTGTTTTGTTTCTTCATCACCGTCACCGTCCCCCCTACTTTTCTGAAAGCCCTGGGTAAAGAAGGCAAAGGCATACTCCTCCATCTATTCAATGAATACTTAGAATCGGACAATGCAGTCAGACCTGGCGCAACGCAATCATCATCTCCCTCCTCAAGGTCGGCAAATCCCCCAGAGACATGGGATCTTTCCGCCCTGTCAGTTTGACCTCCTGCGTGTTCAAGACGTTGGAACGGATTATCTCCAACCACATCTACAATCTGGCGGAAAATACAACTGGATTAACCCCTACCAAGCAGGGTTTCGGAGGAACCACAGTTGTGAGGATGTCATCCTCCGCATTATGCAGGATATTAGTGACGGTTTCCAGAAGAGACCAGACCACCGTACCATCCTTAGCCTCCTAGACTACTCCAAGGCCTACGATAAGGTTTGGAGAGAAGAACTGATCCTCACAATGGCGCACAAGGGAGTCCCAGCCCAGTACATCAAATGGATAGCCGGTTTCATACAAAATAGACAAGGCGAGGTCCCGGCTAACGGAGGGACGGGCAGCAGAATCCAGATTAAACAGTCCCACAGGGTTCTGTCATGGCTCCTCTTCTGTTTCTCTTCCATAAAGAATCCATAAAGAAATTCCTGCTGAAGTGAAAATTGGCCAATACGCTGACGATGTGTCGCGATGGTCTCCAGCACCAAACCCAGAGAGGTCGAAGACTAGATGAACACCGCCCTCAATAACATCGAGAAGTGGAGCCGCAAGAAGAATATGATCTTGAACACAGACAAGAGCGAATGCTCCTTCTTCTCCACCAACACTAATGAGGTTAAATATACTCCCAACATTAACATCGCCGGGAAGACAATACCATTCAACGGCACCCCCCGCCTACTTGGAGTTACACTAGACAAGATCCTCTTTCGGCCAGCACACACAGAACATCTGCAGCAAGGCAAATAACAGATGTAAAGTCCTTGTATGCCTGAGCAATAAAACTTGGGAATGGCAGAAAGAGAGCCTCAAAAAGGTCTACATAGCTATCATCAGTAGCATCCTTGACTACGGGGCTTTGGCCTGACAGCCATGGATCTCTGATGCCAACAAGCTGAACCTTGAACGAGTTCAAAATCAAACGCTGTGCCACATCAATGGCCAGCTAAAAAACAACGCCAGTTGAAGCCCTTCGGCTAGAAGCAAACATTTGCTCCTACTCCATCCAAAGCAAGAAACTCTGGGGCATCGGATACGAGAAAGCCCTGAGACTACCAAAAGACCACCCCAGATCGATAGCTACGAACAACAGAGTGAAACATATAGACTAAAGCCTCACACCTTCGAGCACTGGTTCCTGGAGTGCGCTGAAACAGACGCAGCGAAAATGGAGTTATGAGCACCTGTCGGTCGCCGATGTCTGTGGTCAGCACCAATCCTCGGGAAGCGGCCTTGCTGGCTCACAGGACTCTTTAGTCCATGAGGAGCGCGCCACCACTACCACCACCACTGTCACGCGCACACAATGGTTTGAATAGGATTTGCTGAGATTAGCTTTTACGAGTATCGACAACATCTTCAATGTGTCCCCAACTTTTCCTTTCCCAAAATCGCTATCTCTGACAATTTTTCGTTCTTCAGACATTTAGGAAAAAGCAATTGATTGTCAATGTCTGATGACAGGCGAGCTTTATAAATAAAAAAGTCATAGTGGACATATGTTTTTGTTTACGTCTTCATACATACGAGCGTGTTTACTCTCAGTAAATTCTTTCATATTTAGAGATGCTTTTACGTTTTTTGATATCATTGATACATTAATATATGCGTATCTTAATCCAGCATTATCTATGGTGACATCAATTGATGAAGCAGTTAATGCTCTTAGATTATCACGGCCCACGGAGGCCAAAATGGTAAAGACAGTTTTATTGAGAGGCAACTTCTATCAAAATACTTTTTCCATTTGTCCATATCATTGACAATAAAAACTTCATACTCAGATTTTCTAATTTTAGGACATTTTAGATATTTACCTAACATATATTTTAAAACTTCATTTGTTTGTCTAAATTCATCTCCATTTAAACTATTATGTGATGAAATATGATCTGTCGAAGTAAGATGTCTCTAAAGCATATCAAATTGCTCGGACTGTACAGCTCATCAATTTTGGTTCTCAACGAAGTATACAAAAGTCGCAAATAATCATTTAACATTCTAGCTGGAATATTTTCAAAGTTTTCGCACAATTGTTTTTTTTTCAAAAATATTTTAAATTTCTTGACATGGCCTTTTGTTTGTTTTAGTGTTCCAATTGGAACATTTTCTTTTTCTAAGTTTCTAAGTTCATCCAATTGATCATTTGTTAATTAAATTATTTTATTGTTTTCTAATTCGTTAAAAAATCACTAGATAATTCATGCAAAAATCTAGACGATGATTTTGAAGTGAAGAGTTCCATATCATTGTTATCTACACCATTTATCATTCCGTTTGGGAAGTTTTCGAAATGAAACATTAGGTACTACAACATTGATTTATAATTGCAACCCTTTCACTGACTATTTTACTGCCTACTGAAAATAAATCGAAAATTTGAAATATTTGAAATTTCGAATTGTTTCTATGTTATCAGATACCATATAATTTTATATTTAATTCCATAGATTAGACGATGCATCGTCATGCCAAGAATAAGAGCGTCAGCAATTAGCCTATCTATTGCTCTATATATGTCATTAATTTTTATCACAATTTCTATCATCTCAGCATAGATATCAACGATATCTGAAACAATAGAATTACATCGATTCAAATTCAGGCAGAAATGTCAAACATCTTCGGCTACGCCACGCGGCCTCTGCTGTATTGACATTTCTGCCTTCATTTAAATCGAATAAATGCTATATTTAGCGGACCATAGTTATTAAATATTTCAATAAAAATATAAAATTATTATATTGCTATATATGTGATGAGAAATTGCATATAAAATTCAACAAATTAACTAAAAAATTTATTTATCTACATATTTAGAATATGTTATAAAAAAAATTAGAAAAAGTCAGAAAAAATTATACCAATTATAAGATCAACTGATGAGCTTTTCAATCGTTTGATCTTTAACCGCTAGTTTTAAAATTGAGGTTTTTCTGAGAAATGATGTGCTGCTATTTAGTATTAGTATTTAGATATTAGTATTACATGATTAGCGTATTATATTCCTAATGCATATTGCGCTGAGGAAATGTTGGTGTGAATATGTCGAGTATTTCAAATGAACGTATAAAGGAAAAAGCATGTTTTACAAATGTTACGTATTACAATTTACTCATTTTACATTTCTATAATATATTATCATCTACTGCAAATAATGTTTTACTCTTTTAATTCTTAAATACACATAATATGTAAATATATTTTAAATCTTTGGTGAAAAGGTGTATTTAATAATTAGTTTTTTCCTATTTCTATGTATGGAAAGACTTTTACTTCGATAATAATCTAACTATAGAATTAATTTATAAAAATCAATATGAAAAGATTACCGTGTGTATATATCGCTTCAAAGATCAATAAAGATACAAAATATACTACTAAATTAAGCATATTTTTAAAATCCAACAACTACATACATTTTAATTTAGTTTAAACTTATAAGTTAAGTTTATAACGTAATGTATAATTAAAATAATAATTCATGTGTAGTATGTGTAATAATAATGAACTATTTAATTATAACATAAAATAAGGTTAAAAAGTCTGTAAAGTCATATTAAATGACCGAAAACCAAAAAAAAATGTAATTGAAATAAAAACAATATCTATGAAAATTCAAAGTGAATTTAATTACTTTTACACCAAGCATACCCCAATAAAAATCAAAATTCTATAATAATAAACAATTTAGATAAATAGATAAATAGATAAATATTGTAGTAATAAAGGACAACCGTAAAACCTTAAAAAAATTAAATTAGTTAAACTGTTATATTTCACTATTTAAATGTTTCCTCCAAAATATTTTAAATTTCAGTCAAAATTCTTTTGACGTGATTTACACTATTTTTTTATTAAATACTTAACTGGATACACATAATTAGTCTGAACAGTGTATATATATTCATTAAATACTTAAGAAAGGGAAGTTTAATGAATATTTTTAAGCGTAACCTATTCGACAATTGTTATTCTGTATATTGATTGATTAAGTTAAATAATGTTACATAGGTAAGAGCAATACGCCAGCTTTTAATTACAGCCCTTTTAAAAAGTTGTAGAAAAAGAAGTTTAAATACGTAATTCAGTAAAGAACAATTCAGTGCTGTTCAACATATTTTTATATTGTTGAAATTACATGATTTTCTAAGATTTATTAGTTTTCGGGTAAACAGTTTTTGAAATATTATCTAACTTAAGCATATATATAAAGTATATGAAATTGAGATATATATCTTTTGAGTTGTAAGTCTATCTTCTATGAGTTATTTTTAATTTTAGCAATTAAAAAACAGTCACACATTTCTTGACTACTATTAAACAAAATAGTTGGATCCACGATAACTACTACATATTTTGTCATACACCTCTTTCAATAATTTATGTAAAGGGAGCAACCAAATATTATAATATTATTTCTAAAAAATGTATGTATTATTTAGATGATTTATAAATGATTTATTTTGCATTTATTGTGTAATATTTTTCTATTACAAGGAAGTTTTCTAAATATTGTTACATATTAAAATCCATATTTTTCTATTTTATTGCGTGTTACATGATGAGCGCGTATCACATCCATAATAAATATTTTAATTTTACGACAATCAAATAAAAACAATATCTATTTGCAAATATAATATACCTAAGAGTCAGAATTAGATATATAAGACTGTTTGTTAGGTTAAAATTGAGTATTTCCAAACATTTAAATAGAATATTGACAATTCAGTAACTAAAAATTACAAACATCCAACTAAATGTTCCCAATAATATTATTTAAACATTTGTACGAAAATTGGCTTGTCGAAAATTACACATAAAACAATGTAGAATCAAGAAAATATGTACCCTATTCAAACGTGTTAATGATGAATTGAATGAATTCGACGTTATAATCGGTAAACTGTTAATGAAATATTTTAGTGTAGATTGACATTACGTAATCAGATTAGACAAGAAAGATCGAAGACAATAAAGATGCAGCGTCTGTGAATAGAGATGGAACAAGTTAACTGAGTAAATATAATTTTTTAATTAACTTTTAATGACATATTTGGCAATACACAGAAAAGGATTACAAATTAAAGCCTCCAATGCTTAAATATGGAGGTGGGAGGAGAAATTATTTATTTTTGAATAATGTAATTTCATAAAATTACTAAAACATTAAAGCCTCTAAATACTTTGAATTAATTTCTAAATTTCTTAAATTTGCTAATCACTGATGCATGTCTTATTATAGTCAAATTATATTATTTTATGCAATAAATCAAATTAATCTATTCATTAATATTGATTTTATATTTTACCTTTATTTTACATCTAAATTATTTGTTCCATACAATTAAATTTGTATACATTTACTCATAAACAAATCAGACATTAATTTTAATTCGTATTTTAACATCTAGAAGAGGAACTATCTATATTAAAATATTAATTGAAAATGATGTTCAAGTATAACACAAAACAGAATAAAATATGCATTAATTGAAAGAACCAGTGTTCATATTTTGATATTGGGTTTATTAGAAAATATCTCACTTTCTAGTGCAACGGGTTTTCCATTTAAAAGAATAAATTGTGTATTGAGTAAAATATACTGAGTATGGCTATAAAATGTAATGGGTTACAAAGTTGGTTGATAAAAAATATTACTATATTCCAACACATTACGAGAGATAATATAGGATCTTCGATTTTAGATTTTACCTAAGATTAAGTCGAATAGACTATCGTTTCCTTTTTATATACTTCCTTTTATGTAGTATCTGTGATCAATGTGTACATAATATCTATATAATCAAGAGCAAATCTACACAGAGATGGGAGAGAGGTTTATGTTGTTAAGGTATCCTGTAGCCCGGGGTGACCAAAGAGGGGGAAAGTCCATCCGTCCGTTTGGGAGTCTTCCTTCCATTCTATTCGCCTAATTAGATCATGGTCAGAGTTGACGAGATTGCCTGCATACTGGATATGGAAATGGAAGCAGAGAAGGGATCACGAGGGTGGCAAAATGGGTTTTTGAGAGGCTTCATATTGAGGTACACATGTCAGTCACCGACAAGAATGCAGAAGGATGTGGTGGAATGAATGATGTCGTCCAAGAAAGGGGATTGATGATTAGATTTATCCAAGTTGGACTTTTTTGTCGGCAGGGCAATCTTCTTCAATATTTTCTAACTAAGAGGAACACAATGGTGTAAACAAGCTCTTTATTCCTCAAATAACTGGGTCAGAGTTGTCTTCATTTCAAAGTCAATGGATTGCGGGTGGAGGAGATGGAACTAAAAATATATGTATGCTAACTTAATCTTCAGTGTTGTTTGCTTATTATTACAACACTCCTGCTTCATTATTTATCTCTGTCACTTCTTGGTAAGTTGTTGTTATCTACCAACAAGAAATATGAAAAAGCCGATGTGAAATACAAACTAGAAATTGATAAAGAGAGCAAGAAGAGGTGGAATAAACGATATAATCGAAGATGAATTGATGTTTTGCTCAAATACTTCAAATTTTTATAGAGTATATCTATGCATTTATTTGCATTTGTAGAGTATATCTATGAGTTTATTTGAATTTGTAGAGAAAATTACAAGCTTATTGTTTTATTTATTACCTTTAATATATTTGCCCACAAGTAGAATTTTCTGCCAATGATTTTGAATCGATCCTAATTTTGGAATTGTTAATTTTGTTTATACATGATGATATAACTAAATTACATTAATTGACTAAAAAACGATTTTTTTGAAATCTTGTACATATACATTCTTGTATACAATTAATAATAAGATTATATTACTACGCATAGAATACTTGCATAAATGATATAATGATTACTAAATTTTACTGATTATTCAGGAAAAATATGTTTAGAGTTATAGTTGAAATATAATTTGGATTATGCAAATAATTATTTATTATAATTCAACATGATAGAATAAAGTCAAAATGTATCTTTTATGCTTATTTTTGCAAACTATTTTTAACATTTTTACTAGAAAAATTACAGATAAAGAGTGTTCTTTTTGAAGAAAATATATTTTCTATTAAGTGATATTTATTTTAAAATTACAGAATTATTATATTATATCAATTATTAGAAATCTTTAAGTTTACAATTATAGAAAATTTATTTGTGCAATTTTCAGCACAATTATTTACAATAAAAAATTATGTAAACATTTTTGTAATATTGTATGAAAAATAATAGTATTAAAGGATTCCAATTATCAAATTACTTATAGCTTCCAATTTATTTAAATGTCCAAGTATTAATTAATACATAATGTACACATATGTCGTATAATATAACCTGCCTTATTATTCGATATATATAATTTTTTTTCTTTAATACGGATTGTCCGAAAAATAGCTATTTTAGTGTATAATCAATATTTGAATGTTATATGCATTTCTGCTAATGATAATTAACAATAAATGGCAAAAATTATAATTGTGTAATATACGTTAAAATTATCTATTTAACTGTAATTCATAGAGTATAAATTTATACATTTATTTTGGTCACACAGAGAAAGTAATAGGTTACCATTTGTGTAGACCGGCTTTCAGGCATTTCTCTAATCATTAATATATTGAGCTGTAATCTATAAAAATTAATTAGATGTAAAAATATGCGTTAGCGGTCCAGGTGCGCTTGTAATACATACCCTCAAGTCGGACGCAGGACTTGAGAGAAGAAAACGTGGTCTAGTGGAAGGTGTCTGCTTAAGAAAGGCGGATTAATCTCTTGATTTCTTAGTGTAATCAAAGTATACATATAATGCCATATTAATTAAAGTTACGGTGAAATGCGGTTATGCATATATACACATATATGTAACCGATTGATGGATATACAATTGATGACCGCATAGAAATCAATAAATATGCCTTCAAAATAACTTGTTACATTTCATTCTTATACATCTCGTGCGATTTACATCAAAATAGATTTTGGATAGCTGTTCTATTTCAATCATTATCGTAAGCATTTGTATTTTTTGTTTGTGTAAAATAAATGTTAGAAATTTTCTTTGTTTTGTACTAATTGAATATACGAATTATCCAAAACGCAAAAGTCAATTAGTGATTTAATTTAATTTTTTACTTAAATATCATCCTTGTAAGAATAAAATTAAAATTAATTCATTTTAACTCTTCAATACTCGCATATTTTAAAAGTATATAAAGATAAGTAATATGGTTGATATTATTTATATATGAACAAGAAATGTGCTTTATTATATATAATATAATGATGAATCATTTCTTCTGTAACAAAACATTAGTTATAACTGTGACCTCAATTCACCTTAATTAACCAACTCGGTATATAAAAGAAAAATATAAATTCCGTTATTTAATTTGGATTTCAATATTATTTTCTAATTTATTCTTCCCGGTTATTGTTTTTAGCTCATATATACTTCAGTTTGTAACAGTAGAATCAGAAAGAAACGTTATGGTTAATAAAAGTTACATCAACTTCTATTGTAAGGTCCGAGAAATTATATTTATAACAAAATAAAGTTTGAACTTTCAGATTCCATTTAATAAAAATAGACTTTTCTGCACATTGTTTACTAATTTTCCTCAAAAACTATATCCTATTTTTAACCAATGCAATAAATTATTATAATACTCATTTTATTAACGCTTAAGTATTCTGATTTAAATAATTAATAATTTTAAAATGATGTATAGATACTCTTATATAGATATAGTAATTATTTTATAAATATTATAATGACCGAAAAAAATCAATGAAAAATATTGTAAATATGGCTTATTAACAACTAATCCTCCTTTTTCAAATTACCATTGAAGATAGTAGAACAGAAGATAATCGATGAAACATATATAAATAAATAGATATATATAAACAATTTATTATACTTACACTCAAATTGTTGATAATGCTATGTTGCTAAAATTATTATTTTATAACATAAACATATTTTTTGACAAGTTGTTTTTCACTATACTTCCTAAAAATAATTTCAACAAGGGAATTCAATTTTTATGATTTTATTAAATAACAATTAATAATATTTTTTTTTGTTTTCTACTGATGGAGGCTTTACACGAAACGTTTGCTTTTTGAATATACATATCGGCAACTACAGCATAAATGTATATATTCTGTATTATTAGTTATTTAAAAAAATGTGTTCTACAAATCAAATGCAAAAGTCATAAATTTTGTTTAATTAGTCTTTTTTTGCACAAGTTTTAAATATTTATGTTAAATCATTTATTAGATTATATTCATTAACATATTACTTTATTACTATTATTAATTAATTACTATTAATTCACAATAGTATATTACCCAGTAAAGTGTTTAAGAACATTTATTACAAGTGTATTTTTCAAAGCTAATTTGTAAATAAATGTGTAAATAATTATCTATTGTATAAAACAACAGAATATTATAAGCAAAACTATTGTAATAAGGCTTCATATAATAGCTTTTTCGGGAATATTGATTTCAGAAAACACAAATTTCACGGCATAAACAATATTCGACCCAAATAATGAGAAAACAAATCACGTTATTATAGATATATAAATTTCTGTAACAGCCTATTGAGTTCTACTCGCAAATAACAGAAGAGAACCATATACAATATTTGATGGAGAAGGTAATTTAACAATTGGAAAATTGCGCTAAGTGTGAAGTAACCATTTAAACTACTGGAAACACAACTCAAAGTTGTATACCGCGCTATAGCGATGATCATCGTGCACGGTTAATCAAATCTACCTAGTTGAGAGTTCTTCAACATGCCTTCTTCCTCTTCTTCTCATCTCCTTATTTTCCGCACTCTTCTTCAAGAAGGCATGATGTCTGAGGCATCGTTGTGTCTTAGGCTACATAGCCAGCCAGGTACAGGATTGGATAATGCAGACAACCTGTACAGACCAGAGCGCTGACAGTCTCCTATAAGCTTCCCCGTAAGCAACCCCTCGATGTCCCCCTTGGCTCCTCTCTCTCCTCCCATCTCCTCTCCTCTCCTCATATCCTCTCCCCTCCTCATCTTTCTTCTTCATCTTCTCTTCTTGTCAGCTAAAAGAAAGCGCGACACGAGCGGTTCTCTTTCCGTTTCTGCTTTTTTGTTTTCAGTATTCATTCGCCTCCTTCCCATTTCTTTCATTTCTTCGAGAGCAACTGATTACCCTCTCAGTTTGTTATTTAGTCTCCTCCGAGGGGATTACTTTTTCTCCGCTGTTGGATAACTTTTGAGCGACTGCTGCTGTATTATAGTTACTGTCCATGCCACGAGTTGGCATGTACTGCTTTCAAGATCTGTCTGTTTGTCTGTGTCTCTGTCTGTGCCGTGTCTTTTTGGTGCAGATTCTGAAGTTCCTTACCTTTTAAAGCTAGCTCCTCATCGTTTTCTTTCTTTATAAGCATAATAGTTTCTTTGCTTTTACATTGTGCGCGAAATTTCATTGCATATATCCATTATTTATTGTTTTCCGATATTGGATTTAATTTAATTTTAACAAAACTGATTAGGTGTAATTATTGGGTTATCATTTACGACTTCCATAAGACTTTGCAATACAATTCAACAATAAAATTACAATTCTTCGCTGTATATCCTTGCTTCAAATGTCCAACTGGATTTTTTTTCTCCTTTTATTATCATCCTGTTATAATTCCTTTTGTATTAATTTTGAAGCGTCCTACAAACAAACAAGCAAACAAACCCATTTACAATAGTTAATATTTATGATTCGGTGATAAACAATCATTAAATACACTTGTCCTCGCCTTTACATATATTAAGTAACTTGAACTCATTTTTCTTCAATTATTGAAATTGTTTAATGGACTAGTTTTATCACTTTCAATAGACGACAAGAGCTGCAGCAGTGTCATATGTAACCATGAGTCATCCAACACTACTCTACCATCGTCCCATGGTTTGGAACAACGACAACTTTCTTAAATCGTCAACAAGAATTATGTATCTCCACCTTCTACTCCATTTCGTACTGCTTGAAACTTTTCAATCACCAGGAGGCGTGTCAGGAGCTCTCATTCTCAAAGGGAACACCTCCTTCGTCGAGTATCCCCCCTGGCGACCATGTCTCAATGCATCAATCAGCCTCGAGTTCAGAATTTACAAACCGAACGGCCTCCTCCTTTACGCCGAAGAGAACAACACTAAGACCTTCCTCACAATCAAACTTGTTGGAAATGGGAAACTCCGTGTCGAGATCAACCTCTTCTATTTCACTTTGGAGCGCCTGGCTCGGCGGAAATCACCCGACTATCTCTCTCTACCTCTGGAAATCAAGCGGACTCCACTATCACCCCCTGAAGTCGGTAGCAGAGAGGAGGAAAACGTTGGAGAGGGAGAGCAGGCACCACCTCCAGAGAGGCCTTGGCACAACGTGAGTCTTACCGTCGGACTCAACACTCTTCGTGTGGTACTCGATTCTCACGTGGAACACGCCGAATTGCCCCGAATCCCTGAAACCGAGCGAATTCTTCGTAACCTCGGTAACTCCGTTTTTATCGGCGGTTTGCCCAAAGAGCTCCAGTCAGACGCAACAAAGCGGTCCCAGTTTGCCGCGGCGATAGAGCCCGCTTTTGTTGGGGAGGTGCGCAATTTGGCCTACACGAACTGTGGAGGAACAAGTCCGCGGGAGTGGCTGAGGCCATTGGCCCGGCGACAGAGTGGAGTGGTCCGTAGTCATGAGAGAGATTGGTGCGGCGAAGCTGGGCGACCTCTTTGCCAGAATGGTGGCTTGTGTATCAATGGGGAGGCTGGGGGTCTGTGTGATTGTTCACTGACTGAATTCCAAGGAGAGAAGTGCCACATCGGTAAGTTTGGAAACATGTTTAATATTAGTTGAAGGACATGTAGGGATTAGTCTAAAAATAACGTTATCATTGCCAAGAAAATAATTACATATTGTATATTGTTAATTAAAATCAAACTAAATTTATATTTTAATCAGTAATTAATTTGTCTTAAATATATAAAGTACTTTATTCATTTCTACATATCCAAGAGTGGCCTTTATATGTATAACTGAAAATTGAATCGTTTTCATAAAATGAGTCAATTAGACCGTATGTCTTGATTTAATGTGCACAAGTTTTTGTACTTTTATACATTAAATATGATAGCTATATTTAATATTACACAATATGATATCAATATATATTTTTAGTAATGAGAGAATATTACATTTTGCAAAGCCTTCAATTTATATGTGATAATAAATTTATATTCATAGGATTTTTCGTAACAGGCTGTCACTCTATGCTGTACTTAAAATGTATCGTGTAGCTTTGATTATTTCGTGAAATGACAATAAAATATTTGAATAAACCTCCAATGTACAAATACTGTTTCTTTAGCATCAATGAAAACGTCTATGTAAAAAATTTAGTTTGCTTTTCTCTTGCTTAATAAAGTTTTACTTTAAATAGCTTTTTTTATCTAGATAGTAAACACATATATTTAAATGAAAAGTTGGTTTTGTTATAACCTATTGAAGAAACTGCCTCAACTGGTTATAAAATATATAGTAAATATCAATTTATGAATTGAGGAAGGAGCACCTTATACATATCAAATCAATTTCCGATACGCCTATATGAAAGAATGAAGTTTAATAGAAATCACGAAGGATTTAAGTAAACTGTTGTTAAAACTTCTATGAATGTTCAAAATATTCGTTTGCAAGGTGCCCTATATTCAATCCAAGTTTTATTTATAACTACAAGATTATTTTAAATTATATTCTCAAAGGTTTTTAAGGAAGTATGATTTTTTATACTTCAGAATAATTTACATAGACGTATTCAATTTTATGAAAATAAAATCACACGTTAGTCTATTTTTTAAATTGTTTTTTTTTAATATGTTTAAATTATTATTTACGTCAATATTTTGATTCCTAACAAAATACTGTGTGTAATTCGCAATACTATTTCTTAAATTCGCCTTCAAGATAAACGATGTATTGAAGCAAATATAAATAATATATTTTATGTGTATATATTTATATTATTGAAGCAAACTTTAGCAGGGCTTTAAGAAAGATAAATAACCCAGTTGTGTTATACTAGCCACGTCATAAACTTTATTTCAAGGCTGTCGTTGGCTTTTGATTTAGAACAAAAATATCTTGTTTTTTACATAGCAAGATCTCAAGCAACCTATAATGTATGAATAATTTATGTTGCAAATAATATGTCGTGAAGTATCCATTTTTCAACATAGAAGTATAAACATATATATATATCCTGGAGTTTTTTTAAATTAAAATTGGCAAGAGAAGTTTGAAAGTCTATTATTATATGTAACTATATTTGTGTTACATTAGAATTATGCTGTTTTATTACTTGATTCTGTTTGAGACTAATGCTTGCGGTGAACATCCAAACGATGCACCTTATCACAAATTTGAAATGTTCTATATATAATACATACTCGTAAATATATATTTGATAAATGATGTTGATGGATATTTTTTGTATATGTATTGCCGTATTTATGAATTTTATTTGTCAGATAAAAAGTAATAATGTATGATATTTCCTGAACAATTCGATTATAACGAGTTTTTTTATATTATTACTTTTAACAAATTGTACGTTACAACAGAAACTCTGTATAAAAATGAATGTTTTTTTATTCTTTTTTTTCTCCTTATATGAAATTCTTTAATCAGAGGTAAAAATTTAGGACACGTAATATATATATACTATATATACTAGAGTACACTATATATAATATAGTGTACTATGAATATAAAGACATTTTCTAACTTATGAATTGAAAATACTTATAGATGTAAATGGGGCATGATGCATGAATACCTGTTTCGCTTCTATTATTATTTTTTCACTTGAATCAAATATATTGATACTTGTAGTACATGATATTATAATATCTTTATAGACAGATATACATAACTATACTAGGATATATTTATTCTTTACAAAATGTATTCATATGTTCATATCTAATCCATTAGGAGAGAATTATCGGCAAGAATATCGGAAAAATAAATGTATGTCAAAATAATATAGTCGTCTGATATATTTACTGTAATTAAGCTGCGTCAAGATAAAATACAGATTTAAGTAGTTTGTTTAATTTACAGTTTTTAATTATTAATGTATACATGCATACCTTTGAGTAAATATCGACGAACACTTACTTAACACCCAACATTTATTTAGAAATAATTCATTATTTTAACATAAATATTTATGAAAAGTAGCAACATATTAATTGTTTTTACAATTAATAAAAAATTATATTTTTGCATTTTGTGTATCTATTCATAAATAAGTTTTAAAGTAATTAGAATAGCTAGCTTTAAATAGCTAGCATAATATAATAGTTTATTTCGAAAGAAATATAACTTTTATTTTATGTGACAATTATAAAATATAATTCAAATATTTGCCATTTAGTTTAAATCATTCATTATAAACCTTTATCGTAATAATTTGAATAAAATATTTGTATATATATATAATTGGTATTATATTTCCTATCTTCAATAAAATATTTATTTAATGTTATCAGTTGTTAATACACACATTGGAATGAAGATTTCTACATTTAATTGTTTTTTTAATCGTCACATAAAAAGCTTTTACATTAATCATGTTCTAGTTTAACTGGTTGATATTTTAACGTTTTAATGTATTAAATACAAATCTGAATTCAATTATATTTTCCAATCTATAGAAATATTTTAATTTTAAGTTAAATAATGAATATAATGTATAAATAAAATGTATATAACATACTTGTACATATATAATATTAAATATTTATGTTATTTTTTGTTTAATGGCAATTTCGATTAATATTGCGTTTTTAATACAGTTTTTCTGTTAATAATGTTGATTTATTTTTAAATTATTGCTGCTGACAGAAATTATGTACTTAAATAAATGTTGATTCTATTAAAAATAGATCAGTTGTAAACGTATACTGAAACAAAATTAATAATAATTTAATTTTAATAACAAAAATAATTAAAAACATTACCATGATTCATTGAGAGCTTCAGCTAGACTTACATATATAACATTTATTAAACTACTATATGAATATTGTAACACATTTCCATATCCATAGCAATTGTTTTTTTTATTTGGGAAATTAGTTATTTATTTATCCGATCTCTGTGCCAATATCAAATATTATACATATATATTAATCATTATATATAATTCTGAATATCTAACTATTTGTGAACTTATTTCCTGAATGATATATAAAGTATCGCTCATATTTTAGATGAGAAAATTAAAAACAATTGATGAAAGCTGTGATTGATTATCTGAAATTGATGACTGATTACAGCTGAGAAAAATGACAAATGTATCTCTTTCATTATTTAAATAATTTATCTTACATTTATAACTTATACATTTTGTCCATACATTTGTAAGCATAATATATGCATATAAATGCGTAACAAAAAATATATAAATAAATATTATCAATTGATCATAAACGTTTTTTTTTATTTTTAACCCACAGAAAGTTTTATGCGAAATAATATTTAAGGGTTGAATTCATTTTTATTTGTTGCAGTTCCACTTTACTTTCGACTACTTTATAAGTATATACATATACTCGTATATTATCATTAAAAGACTATTAAACATCTATAGAAAACTTGGATTATTACATTACAAACTACTGAATTCATTACATTACATTACATAACATTACGTTACTTAAAATATAATTTATAAATTTTAATTCATAGATATCATCTTTCTTTAAACACTCAGCAAATTATTCGTTTCAGATAAGAGGTAATCAGTAATAATAATTGCTCACAAAATAAAATTATAAACAGATGAACTACACAAATATATTGCTCTAATACGTAAAACGTATTTATACGATTAGAAAAAAATCATTTGTAGGTATGTATAAATATTACAAACTTAAATAATATAGGGATGATGCACCGCTGATATATTACATAAAACATAAAAATAGAATAAAACCATTAAAGGATTTAGCTAACTGTGTACTGATATGTAAACCAAAATTGTTTTAATAGTTTTTACAAGTTGAGGTAATACTGATTTAATATGTATATTTAGTTTTCTACCTGTCCAAAGCAATCCATTATTACATCGATAAAATAGATTACGATAGAGTCATACATATATATGTATAATTGGATACAAATGTACATTGCGTTACATTGCAAAGGAGTTTCAGACATTCATTTGCAACCTTAACAAAAAAAATTCCTTCTGTTACACATATTTTGTCTAATTATTTATTTTTTATGGAATGGTTGGTCGCAACATGATTAATCATGGGTGAATTCGTGTGAACACTTCATTACAAAACCGTATATACCACCATTTTCACAATTTTACGGTCCAAATTATGATCGTTATTTGACCTCTTGATTGTTGCCATCCACACACGAAAGGCAAAAACTATTTTTTAATGGATATAATAAAGCTGCCTACTGATAGATTTGCATAACATTACTATACGTGTATAATACGTAATATCTATTATATATACATATACACATTGATGTATACATATATCGATGGGTCTAGAGTTTGATTAAACAAAAAGTATTACAGAAGCATGTAGATGTTTATGTTAGGTATAGCAAGACTAGAAAATATAATTAAGTTAAACTTTATACATGTTTAGTTAATGATATGCCTGTCAAATTCAATATTACTTCAAATTCTCGAAACACATTTTCTGTTAATGGAGGATCAACAAACCAAGTGCAATTTGAAGCAGTTTATGTTGATTAAAACTGAAACACATTTAACTTAATTTAGAATTTTTTTAATAATTCTCTGTTTTTACAATTAATGGAAAAATCTGTGTATTTAAACGCCTATTTTAATAATTCATTGCATATATTATACAAGCTATTTAATCTACTTATGAAGGTAGCTAGAATTATACATTTTCCACAAATAAATGGAATTTAATTTAATTTCCATCTTAAAATTTCAAAATTTTAAATATGAAATCAAAAGATTCAGATAAAAAATATGTACATTTTATTATCAGCTTTA
The DNA here is from genome assembly GCA_036023295.1 of Invenusta paracnida. NCBI lineage: Eukaryota > Metazoa > Platyhelminthes > Proseriata > Coelogynoporidae > Invenusta > Invenusta paracnida. Next base: position 17,809 of record JAYRBW010088372.1, read on the forward strand.
GCACATAGTTTAAAACAGTTTAAAATACGTTATAAAACTATTAAATTTAAATTCAAACTGGGAGGTAAATTGTAAATTCTTAAGTATATGTATGTCTTAAATAATAAATAATAAATTAATCAAGAATTGTTTTATATATTGTTTTACAGAATTAAAAAAATACTTAAATTGGGATATATTCTTAATATAAACGCAAAATTTTAATTACAACACAATTTAGTAATCATAATCTTAAGCGGTGTAGAGAATTCCGTTATTGGTTTTCAGAATAGTAGTTACATCAACTAAATATAAATATCTGTCAGCAAACAATTCGGGGTGAATTTTATTCCGATATTGGCTTTAATTTAATACGGAATGTGTATTATATATAAAAATAACGAAAAAATCATGTGCTGAAACAATTTTAATATGACATTATAAGCTATAGCTAGCAGAATTGCAATGACTTTTAAATTAACAGATAGAGAAATTTAAGCAATTTAAGCAATTGAAAATAAAGTTTTACTATTTTTTTGCGCTGTATTCACCAAAAGGAGAGCGCGTGCACCCAAAGGAGTAGTCACGTGACCTCTTTTTAAAAGTTTAGAAAACATTTTAAAAATTGCATATCTCTCTCAAATCGACTTTTTCTTTAAAAATTATAATAAATGTTTTTTGCAAGATTAAATTTAAAAAATGTCTTTTCAAATCATTTTTTTAATGGAATATGCTATATAAAACATTTTGTTTAATTACATGCCAAATTTCAAAATTCTATTATATTAGGAAGTTAAAATTGTTAACCCTGTGAGCCCCCCTCCCCCTCACCACAAGGATATGACATTCTCAAAAAAGCCCGCCCGGTAGGGATAGGGTTAAATATTGAGCTAACAATTTTAACAATTTTCCATGGTTTCTTCGTATTTTTAATATACAAAGTGGAGGAAAATAAGCTTCAACTACGTTACCAAGAATTATGATTCATTACAATACTTTTTAATGTCATATTTAGTGTATACACTAACTGGGACTTGCTCTTGACTAATTTCTTAAGAATGCTCATATTTAGGCTTTGGTTAGTTTGTTATGAGTAAAGTAAGTGGAATTATTTATATATTGTCCCGTTTTAATCAGTTGTATATATTGATATTAATTAAATTTGAATCATATATATATATATATTCATATATGCAGTGAATGTGCGTTAATTAAAAGATCAATAATTGTATTACTTTAAAATAAAAATAATTAGAGTCCTTATTGCCCGAAAAATGCGTAATAGTCAAAGTGTTATGATTTTGTGCAGAACCCAAATTTGGTATTTTATCTACACATATACCTATGTACGTATCTCTATGTACCAGAATAGGTACAACGCCTATCTTCTCAGTATATTGAAGCTCTCAAAATTCCGTTATGGATAAGTTAATAACCGGAACTTAGAATTGAAACTCAATCTGCGATCGTTGACAATATACGATAGTATTCTATCAGGTGTATCTGTTTGTTGATGCAATAAATCACAGACTTATAGATCGTGAGGCTTAGAAGCAGCAACATTTATGATCTCGTTGTGTTGTGTATTGGTAACTAGCTTGTAGAATTGTGTGGAAATATGAGGCATGCTTTTAGATTCATGCCCTAATCATTATCTAGGAAAGTCAAGTGCTCTGGTGGGAAGAGATTGAGAACACGGGAGAAACCAATTGTATAAGTTATAATTAGGTAATCATGTCGTGAATAAACATAAATTTACCTTTATTACTGCAGTATGTATTAATATTTATACAAGATGTAACATTATAGTTGGGCTTTTTTCATGTACATCGATGTCAGTTTTCTTGAATTTAAAAAAATATTATAAAAAAAAAAGATAACAAATTAAAAAAATATATATTAAAAAGATATTTTGCTAAAATATGCGTAATTAGTTAAAGTTCTTATACTTGGAAATTTCTTCTAACAATAATACAATTTAGAATATAATTAGCATTATTAAGCTATATAACTTAAACACACACAAAGTATATGAAACATAGACAATATTTAAAAAGTTGTGCACACATTGCAGTTTTGATAAAATATATTGTCATGGTATATAATAAATAAATTTTTTTGTTTATACTATATGAATATAATAATATATTTTCTAAAAACATGTTTTAGAATGAAATTTAATATAATCTGTTCGTCTTTAGTATTTGCCTACTTAGTAAATATTTATAGTTTATATTGAAATAAGCACAATATATACTCTTAAAAACAGTAAATTATAGAGTATCATTAATTTGTTCTTGATAAAAATTGGAATTATTTTAATTCCTAAGATTAAACATTTCAGTATAATAATAAATACGATTGCAGTCATTGTTACTTTTCATAGTAATTTTAAGCTGAACTGATTACACAAATTAAAACATTTAGTAGTTAAATAATAAATAAATAAAAATAGTATGCAAGAGTTAAAATAAAAATGTGTATTTTAAATGGGAACGTGAACGTAGAAATTAAAGTGCCAGGCAGGCTAGTATAGAAATTATTGAATATACATTGTTACAACTGTTAAATAATTCAAATACATAGTAAAGTTAAAATTCATTTAATCATCAATTTAAAAAATTAAATTAGTTACATGATGAAGGAATTTTGCATAAAAGAATACATTATATGATTTAAAAATGAATACTTTGTATTGTAAAGTAAAGTTGCTTTTTTGAAAAAGTTAATATTATTGTAATATTAATTATCTAATTATAATAGATATTTGTGTAACCAATTCACTCAAAATATCACTTAGATTATAATCATGCTAGTACACTTTATTCAGAAAATAAAATAGTTAACATTTAGAAATTATAATTTAATAAAGCAATATTAAATAAATAATAATAAGTTTATAATAAAAAATAACAATACACTAAGTTCAATATTTAACAAATTAGGTAATAAATAGAAATAACAATAATAATGTAATAATAATAAATTTAGACAGACAACAACATTTCAAATTAAATTCTATATCTTTGCATATTTTGTGTATATGTATGTAGGTTAATCGGCATAGCCAAGAGGTTTATTAAAAATGAATATCATAAGTTCAATAATTAAAAAGTAGAAAACAGTGTATTTGAGCGTATAGCTCTGTGAATGTGGAATAAATGAAAAAGAAGCAAGCAATATTGTTCGTTAATATAACAAGAGTATAATTCAACTCGAAATCCATCTTTCCGTTAATCCTGTTCTTATCCTTTCCCCATCACCTTGTGCCAGAACCAAATCCGATTAGGGTTTATTTTCTCATAAATATATGCTTTGGATAGAATCATGAGAATATTTTTGACGACCCTGACATCCTTGTTCGTGAGTTAACACAGTATACCTGTAAAATAATTTAAAAAATGCAAGTTCGTTTAAGGAATTTATTTATTGTTTCAAGTTTTTAAGTTACTATTATTGTATGTAAGAATACAAAACAGTTTAATCTCTTTACATTTGAAATGTTTATTTGCTATTGAGAAATTAGAAATGACTTGAAGTGTGTGTAGTTGTATAACTTGACTTATAAAAAACGATGTTTTAATAAAAAGTATATGTACCTACTACATATACATATGTATGTACATCTACAAATGTTGTTATTATTGGTTTAATTGTTGATAGTTATCGATCGGGATATTTATTAAAACAAATAATATAAATTTTTGTCAAAGGTATAAGATGGAATGTCAAAGTTTCAATATTTTCCCATAACGTAATAATATCAGGGATAAAAGTGGTATAATAACAGTCAATATAAACCTATAATCTAATAAGCTCATAAAAATACTTATTAATATGTAGATAGTGAATATACTACATAAATAGATAATATATGCTTGTCAACTTTTATAGTAGACTCAGTAATATATGTACGCGTACGTCAATATACGAATTCATAAAAAAACATATATTTTGAAAGCACATATTTTTGTTGTCTTATTAATGCTGCACACTTTAATACTAGTATTTATATAGAAAATAAGTGAAGGAATTTTAACTTCAGTTACCCCAGACTTACTCATATCACATGAGCGGAAAGATAAT
>JAYRBW010088383.1:0-21873 GCA_036023295.1 Invenusta paracnida
ATTTATGTATAATATTGTATATTGTATACCTAATATGTGCATTAGGTATGTACAATATGTACATAACTTATAGTTAAATATTGCTCAAAAAACATTTTTTAATAAAAAATATTTTTCAAAGGAATTGTGCAGTTTTTGCTATAGAATTCTAAATAAAATGTCAGTCAAGGGTGCCCTCGGCTATAACAGGCCCCCCACTTTTTGAAACGCTCCGACGCGCCTGACAATGTGAAGAACATTGGTGAACTTCCTTAATTGGAAGGTGCATTGAAAATCTAGTGAAACATGCAGCAAACGGAGTATAAATAAGAATGGAATACAGAAAGTAAATGACTCACACTGAAAGAAAGAGATGACAAACAACATATATGTAGACCTATCTCTAATACGCAGCTAATCTATACTCCATTCCTGTCTTACCAGAAATTGAATTCCAAATGGAGGAAATATCAAACCTTAATATTCACATCAAGCAGAATAACCAATCGATACAAATTTATATTCTAGAGAAAAAATTTATTACGATGACGATGGAGAATGAATTCAATAGTGCCAATGAACCAGTGTCATGGTTAGATGGTATGGGATCTCCCAATCACAAAATACTGACATTAATAATCCTGTTAATTTTACTAGTATGCTTGATTTTTATTGGATGGACATTTAAACAATGTATACACCGGAACAAGAAGAAAGAACAACACATACAATGCCTGGGAGAACACCATACTAAGAAAGTTTACATTGGATTAACCAAAGATGGCTACCGTGTTAACCTAGAGATTCACGATGATGGAAAATATGAACTCAGCCCAGGTATGATTAAAAATCCTGAAGGAGTATGGAAAACAACTATTTGTAAGTTCATCCTACAAAAAGAATAACATTGCATTTGTTACAATATAGGCTTGGTGGACATTATTACCACCCAACAGGAACCAGTCAATAAGGTAATGTTTCCCTGATGTGAATTAGAAGATGAATCAGAGGTAGATACAGAAAGGGAGTAAGTATAGAAAATTAGTACATTAGTCTATATAGTTAGATTTAGTAGAATAAAATAATTAATTAGCTATACCTATCGATAACAATTGTATATGTATTTTCACCCATACAAAGAAATTTTGGTGTTTGTGTTTATATTTAATGACGATGGTGACTGATACAGTATTTGAAAATCATCATTTTATGACCTGTGCTATCCCTATAATTATATCATTTATTTTGTCATACGATTGAGGACAGTCTTTTCAAGAGGACCCGCTATGTAAAAGTTTGATTTAGGTTAATGTTATTTAATTACTTTGTTATTAGTGATCCCTTGAACTATAGCTTTGATGTAGTGTATACTTTAACCTATTTATGTACTTGGTGTTAATGCCTTTGTTAGTGTAAGTAACTGATTGATGCACTGTAATTAACTCTTAATAAATAATTGAAAAAAATATCTAAATACTCGTATTTGCTCAAATGAAATCTAATTTTTTTAAATTTTAAATTTTGCTTTGAATTCAGCGTCATTGTAGGTGTTAAACGGATAAAAAATGTCCCTAGGAATACTATAAAAAAGGAAATAATTATTTTTTCGAAGAATTCTTGATAACATATCTTAACTGAAACTTCCAGTTTATATACTGGAAGTATAAATGTATGAACTAGTTAGCTTAATGGTTATAATCTAGTTGTAATTATACTAGGTAGTAGACACATTGAAATGAATAATTATATAATGTATGCAAAGCAGACTTTTTCTATAACTGCCAACTCAGAAAATCTATTGATTGAAAAATCTTTTGAAGTATCATTTGCACATAAATCATATTAAATTCAAATTTTGATAAATTCGATTAGGTTATATACTATTTTAGTGAATACCTACTACCAGTATTCACATTGGGTGAGAATGTGAAAAGTCTTCAAAGAATAATGCAGAAATTATAATAAAAGAATTAATTGATGGTGATCGAGCGTCACGTGAGAAGCGAAAAAAGGCTCACAAGCAACGGATGAAAATATTTAAAGAATAAGAGAACTAATAAACAATACATTCTCTGACTCTGTGCAATATATTTCAGCCTCTTTAGAGATTCCTAATTTGACCGCATACATTTGACCGATCTTATATACAACGCATCAATAAGGAAATGATATCTTTTAAATATCTCTAAAAATTATAGGTATGTGCACATTTGACTCCACGTAATCTCTAACTGAAAACCATGCATGTGTCAACTGGTTCAACGAGCCACACGAACTGATCGACATACTAAACGGAAATGTGGTTGTAGTCGACGATATCTAGACCCATTACATCTTTCCAATATCGGACAAGTACGTGAGTGGGATTTGATATCCAACGACCTACCTTCAAATAACAGAATTGCTTTACTGAAAAGATGTCAATATGAATATACAAAACGAGCATGAATGTATGCTCTGTTATTTTTTCTAGAAAAATGTCCATTCATTTATCTCCGTTTATACTTTTCAAAATTACAGATTAATCATGATATTTTATTGGTTGGATCCTGGAAAGGTTTATGCAAGAACATCCAAAAAAATATGACCTGTTGAAACAATACACTAATCACTATATACGCGTGACTGTGGTCTCACAACTTCACGAGACAGGATTCATGAATACGGATAATTCGACTGTGACCGCTCCCAGATCCGAGTCGGGAGTAAGCCGATAAATTCGGTTTTAGAATACGATACATTAACTAGACTTTTCAATACTCTTGTCGGAGAAAATGAATATTTAATTTTGTCCAATACACGCAGCAATGAAAATGTCGCTGATAATGAACGCTCTACTAAAAAAGTAAACAGCCCAACACCGAGTAGCTCAGACAAGAATGGCGACCTCCATACTTCATGGGGAATTCTGGAAATTGACCATTAGTTTAGATGTCTAGAAAAAAACGGTGTTAATGTACTTAGTAGTTTGTTTGTACTTATTTTTTTACCCACTAGTTGCTCAATGACTATTGCTGCCAGGTTTTTATTGATTTTTTCATTGTTGGACAGCTAAATCTAAAACAATGATTATTTATTATTATTATTTTGCATTTAACGCGCTAAATACGCGCTTTTAAATCATGCAAGCAATTCTGATATTCTATTTTGTTATAATGCAACGGATAATAGGCTAATATCAGGAAAGATTGCATTAAAATAAGATATATATATTTATATATGTAACCATCAGGTACTTGACAACAAAATGCACTTAAATTGAACTTTTTAAAGTATGAAATGGGTTATAAAGCTCTATATGTAAGTGGTAAATTTCGATAGTGTTTCTTCCTTAGAAATAGATAATGTTTAAATAATGTTCGATAGTTATTAAATCATTTATGTTTCTTCCCTAGATATTTGCGATGTTGTCGTTTTTGCTTTGATATCAATTCATTTTATGCATACATTACTATATTAAAATACTGTAATGTATATACAACTTACTTAAATTATTATATATAATGTATATTTTATAATAAATTCTTGAAATATTGAAAAAAATAATCTTTCATATTTTATTGTTAATAATGTGATTAATTTTCAAAGGAACTATATTTTTCTATATATAATAGTTATACGAAATTTTATAGATTTTAGTTGAAACGCTTGAATTAGGAAATGTTCACCTTTTTTATCAAAATGTAAATCTAAACATATCTTTCCGCATCCAAATTGCCCGCTTTACCTCGAAATGCACTTGTATACAATTATTATATAAATACAAATTGTATATATATCTACAAATACAATGTATTTACATTTTGGTTTAATCTTATGTGGGTTTTTGTATAATGTAAAGATTTATTTTCACTTTAAATCTGAGATCTTATTTCATTATATAAAAATTGTTAGGTAAATCTACATTTTTTTATTGATAACAATTCTGTAAATTCTTTAGAAAGGATCAATTTGATACAGAAAATATATTTTCTGATAAGACGTCAATATCAAACAATAAGGCTGACGAAAAACAATTAACGTACCCATAGAAATCTAAATCTCTTATATTTCTAAAAAATACCTAATAGGTAATATAAATTAAAATTTTATTTAAATTTACCCCTTTTAAAAAAGAATCAAGAAATCTTTTCAAAAGTTCAACTTAGATGCATTTTGTTTATTAGCGTTTAGCGATTACGCTGATACAAAAAATGAACTTTTAAATGCTTTTTTGCCTAATTTAAATATTTGCGGCCAAGATAAGCCTATTCTCCTTGACATTTATGATTAAAGCTGTTATCATCTCTCAAGCAAATCGCTGACGCTCGTGTTCTTGGCTTTAATTTTTATTATTAATCATCATTATTATGACTAATATAATTATATATTATTATCACAAATTATAATATGACTATTATTAATTTTAGATTTTAATTGATTTTTAAATACTGATGTTATTTAACAAATATAAGTGACATTAAATAAATAATCGTTTTGTCGTATTGGCCATACCCAGTAATAAATAGCGTATATATTCATGAAGGTAATCCATAAAATCTATAATTTACTATATATATTATATTATATTATATTATTACTCTTTTATGTTCCAATTGTACACATTCGATCACATTTTAAGTAGAATTATTATATATGCAATATGAGTACAAAGAGGATAATTATGTAACGAATGATTGTAAATCAATTTAACTGTATCGATACATTAATTAATTAATCATTCAATCAAATAAAGACCAATCAAATTTTAAGGGATTTGAAACATCTAGGAAGAAGGTTTGGTAAACAGTGAAGTCAGTAAAGTACACTTATTGTACAAATCGAATTTAAAATATTAGGAGTAGATACATCAAATAATACATCAATAATTGTGTAATATTTATTCTGTAGTCAACAATCGCATGTAATAATAATATGTACAATTTTTGTTACTTAAAAATATGGTAACCCGTGATAAAATACAACGATGCATAACTTTGCTTACGTAATTTTGTCTACCTAATTATGTACAGATATATATTTTTTCAGTTATGTATAATATATAGTGTGCAAAATACATAATTATGTATGCATACAGTTTAACAACACAGCCTTCTTTGAGAATTATTAATGTGATATAATAAACCAAACTTTGCCTGTACATAGATATGCCACCGTGGGTAATTTGAACTTGCCAAGAATGATAAGAAAAAGAAGTTGAGAAAATGTCGTGAAGTTGGGGTGAATGAATGAATATTATTGAATTAACACGCCTAAGAAATATTTTTTTTCTAAAGTGCATCTAGTTAGACACTTGCATGCCTATAGCTTGCACATTAGTAATAAGTCGTCAAACTGATTTCGTTCAACGAAAAATATGATTGCTAGTTAGTCAAAAAGTTGAGTATATATACATGTGTATTTGGGTTAAGGTTTACAAAGTTATAAATACAATTTTGAAATATGATACTCAGATATGCTTAAGAAAAGTGTAGATGGATATCAATATAGATTGGTGTATCTAATAGGCATTTAGACGAACACAAGTCATTCACTATTTTGAATAAGAAATAAATTTAGATTAATATATTGCTGTTATAACTTAGAAAATTTTCTGTAAAGTATGTGTACATAATATATGTAACTATAATTTTGTCAATTATATTAAAAGAGTTTAAATATGTTTGAAGAAAAATTAAAATGCAAAACTTTTGAGGAGTAGTGGATGACATTTTCTTACTCTAAAAATGTTCATACACAACAATTTATCTGATAATGGCGCATATATAATTTTATATTACATAATAAATCTTCAACAATTTCATATAAATGTTTATACAAATGAGTAAAAATGCTATCAAGGTTTCACAATCAAACAATATTAGAATTAACTATGCACAATTTTGAATATATTGAGTAAGGAAATTATTTATCATTCCAATTTATTTATATTTAACAATGAAATTATTACTTTGATTGAAACATGTATATTTTTAATCTAAAAATGTAATAAATAACAGACGTGGTGTCATAAATTATTGCAACTAAAACTTAAAAATAATCTATACAATTTAGGAAGTTAACTTATACGAGCTCATATTTGTTTGTCTTCATGGGTGAATATAATAAAGACTTTAAAGTCTAAAAAGGGAAGATAAACTTATTTTAAGGACGGTTTATAGTTTTAGTAAAGTATATATATAGATTTATCATGAACTCGTTTTTAGGAGCACATTTCTTTGCAAGTTTAATTGTAATGCATAATTAAGTAAATATCATTAAAAAGCCGAAAACATATGTGTCATAATAAATTCGAAGTCTTACATAATTTTTTAAATGTAGCTATTAGTGTTAACTATAGTGCTAACTGTGTTAGTTAACTGTTAAAATAATACTTTAAATTTTTGAAAATTGTAATTAAAATTTTCAGCAATTGTAAAGTAATACAACAAATTTATCGATAAATTCTGAATTTTCAATGAAAATATAAGTACTAAATCACAGTTTAATAGTAGTTTATATAAAAATTTATGTATGAACAATTAAATATAAATGTTAGAAAAATAAACAATAAACATATAAACGACCGACGAAATAAATCCCGTTTCATTCAAACAGATGAAGCACAACATAGGTAGCAGAATTTAATATAAACATTTTAAAGGTACATATTTACAGGCATTTTAGGTATTTTGTTGGAGATGTATTGTTTTAATGTATTTTATAAGTACCTACATTGACAAAAATTTGTAAACTAAAAGAGTAATTTATAAATTTTGATAAATGTAATTAATAGGTAATCCAATAATAATCGAATAAGTTTCTCATCGATTACCAGTTTTTATAAAATTTGACTGATTATGTAAGTATTTTATAGGTAGTTTTGAAATAGTTGCTAAGATTTAATAAAATTTCTATGTAAGCGCTTAGCAAAATAACAATATAATTTTTTCTTGGGTTATTGAATAGTTGGATTACTTATCATATATGACAACATTATTATATAGAAATGCTTTTAATTTCATATTCATTATCAACGGCATTTTATGATTTGGGACTTATACAAGTATTTGAAACCGTACTGGTTTTTATATGTGTATATTTAACAAGTGCATTTTTCTAGGAGTCTATGGATAATATTTTAAACTTGTAATGACATCAATAAATACAGTAGGGAGACTTCAGGCAAGTTGACGTGTTTCCCCCTTTTTTCAAATAACAGTGATATCTTCTGATAACAATAAAAAGGGTAAAGGGGATGATGGTTGGTTGAGAAACGGTCTTAAGTTACGCAACACGCATTTTATTGTTCAAAGGAAGTGAAAGCTTGTCATAGGACTGTCAACGTCTCCAGAAGCTCTGGATTCTTTTCGAGTCCTTTCCCAACTTCTGTCCTCTTGATCATCCGATAGAAAATTCCTTGATCGAAAAAGAGATTTGAAAAAGTGAAAAATACATACTAGATATTAAAAAAGTCATTTAAATATTAACATGCTTACTTATAAATATATTATACATCTGTAAGCAGAATTTCGAGTTTCAAAATTTATTACAAAATAATCTTTTATTTTACGTACTACTTGTAGTATATATAATGTATGTAGTATGAGTATATATATATATTATTATATTAAATGCTGTATTGCTTTGTAAATTACAACCAACTCAGATTTGAGAGCATTGACATGTTAAAGCATTTTATATAGCGTAGGTGAGTCCTCTTATCAATCGCAGAAACATTAACAAATATATTATTTCATTATTATTTCTTTTTACGAAATGTTTACTAGTGTACTATTTTACATTTTTTATTTATTATTTACTATTAAATTACTATTAAATTACAAAATTTAATATTATTCACTTCGAAGGTATATTACACTTCAAAAATGTTGCATTGAAAAACAATCAAATTTAATAAAACTGTTGAATATTTTTTCATTTGTAATAGGCATAGTATGGTTATAAGGAATTTAGTTAAATCTGATGCTGTATTTAAACAATTTAGGTATATTTTAAAGTAATTCGACTAAAATATATATCGGTATTCCTGAACATCTTATATTTCTGAAATTGTCATTAGCAAATAATCAAATTATAAAAAATAAACAATAGCTCGTCTGAAATCGTAAATCATCAATGAATCATTAAGTAGAAAATGAAATTATTGTTTAATTAACTATATGGATGAAGTGTTGAGTTTGCAATTCAAAGTAAAATTTGACTGGCAAATACTTAATACCATTTTTTTGGATGATTTAATAAAATTTACAATTTACAATAAATCAACAAACTTTTTACTTAAAGTTAAAAATACAAGTTATGTGAATTATAATTGTAATGGCGAAATATATCACCATTAAAAATGCGCATGAAATATTATTTAAGTTAATATTCATTGTTAATTTTCGGGCGTGGTTGAATTGATAAGAAAACTAAAACAAATATTTCTATGTTATAGCTTACAAACACATTATACTATATATAATATAACATTTTAGGTATTATATTGAGGAAAATTGTTAATTGTAATAACCTAAAAAAAATAGTTTTTTTAGTCTAGTTTAGTTTGATAATAAGGCTTAAATTGACTGAATGTTCTTAGTATACATTATGTGTATACAACTGACATCGTCATCAAGTTGGTGAAATTAAAAGTTTATCGAAACATATTATATATCAGTCAGCATGCAGCACTAAACTCTCAATGTATTTCAATGTGACAGGTGTCACTCTAAATATTTTTAAATAAGCATAAATTATTACAGCTTTTTATATAAAGCTACATAAAGATTCTTATGTAGGGTACATTTTAGAAGAATAAATTGAAATAGAGTTTACTTTCTACTCTTAAGTTCTATTACGTTTGTATATATTTTATAACCCATTAATTTATATAATAATGAATTTAACGTTTCTTTCATTCAATCATTCAACATATAATTCGGATACCCCTTCAAAATATTTTTGAGGAATAAATATAATTTCATTTTTTTATATCAAGTATTATTAACACAGGCTTGCACCTACAAACTAAATATGTTTAATGTAGATTGTATTTTTGTGTATAGAGGAAACAATTTTCATTCTATACGTTCATGTTGTCATTAATTATTTCTTCTATATTTTACTAGAAATAAATAGATAGCATTTAGTTAAATACACTGTAATTTAGACTTTCACAGTATAAGTTGCAATAATTATTTTATCTTAATGATTTTGTTAACAATTTATTGATTTATAATAATATTGCCTTGGTGAGTTGGAGGCGGTTTTGGTTTGAAATTGCAATATTGTTCTTTACTTATTATTACTAAAGAAAAACGTATTCTTTGTATTATTTTACTGTCCAAAAATGGCAACATTTCTAAATTTTATTTATTACATCATATTTGTAAATATTAAATATTAATTCAAAATAGAGAATAAGTAAATTATAAGTCAGCATTAAGAAATATTTTCATCTAAAACGTTAAATATAAAATATATGAATCTAAAAAAATTAATAAAAAGTAATAAAATTATTTGTGCATATATATTTTAAATTATATATATATGTATAACTATTTAGTAAAAAAATCTCTATTACAAAAATTTAAAAACTGCAAAAATATACATTTAAAATTATTCTAAAGCATTTCTTGGTATATATACAAATATTATAATAACTCAGGCTTAATATATGTCATATTATTAATTTAAATGCATGTATTAAAATAAAATATTTCTTAATTGAGTCGTATTATATACTGCATACATTAATTATTTGCGATGAAATAAAAGCCAAATTTAAGCAAGAGCATGCAATTACAATACAGATATCTTATTATTATTATATATAAGTGAAACTCATACTATGTATAATGCTGATTTAGTTAATTTAAGTAGTAACTATTTGCACTCGGTATTAATAGAAACATATTCACACTTCTAGTTGAATTAAATATTATACGACGTGTATCAATAAGTATCTATAGGTTAACTAGAAAAATAAAAATGTTATTTTAAACACAGATAAAAATGTAACTCAAAAACATGCATAGTAAGTAAAAAAGCGGAGAGGAGAGAGGTAAATTGAAAAAAAGTATTTCGTTTTTTTTATAAGGGATTGGTGTAATGGGAAAAAACAGTAGGCATAAAATAATTAAAAATTAAGGAAACAAAATGAAAGCAAAGGGATACAGGTTAGGCAAGAAAGACTCGCATGATTAATATGGATTAGACGACATGCTGCCAAAGGGTGCACTACAATTCTTTCTTTTACTTGCATTATTGGGATACTGTTTTATTGAACTGACATATTGAAGATCAACATCCACATATATTCTATACAATTTTACATATTTATATTGATAAGATAATTAAATTTTTTTACATACTTTCCGAGTGTAATTTAATATCCTATGTATGTATATATAAATAATTGTTATTGATATACTTATTTTATAAAGTATTGCAATAAAATGGATATAGATTATTTTAAATCTATATAAGAAATGATGCCTGATTATAATTTCATTAACAATTAGCAATTGTTGGATTTTCAACACAAAGCCTGTTATACATACAACAAACAATTTTATTTTTTGCTTAAATGAATTTTCATTTATTTAACATTAATGTTTATTATTAAATTATCCATTATTTGAGAATAACAGCAAAATAATGAAAACGGAAATTACTGAGATTCTATTAATTTTGTTATTATTACATAAATTAACATACGTATTTCCCAATATTTTTTCATATACGACTTTAAGGAATTAATAAGTAGGTTTAAATTTGAAATTTCCTATGGTTAAAGGCAACTAATGGTATCTATAAATAAATGAATTTATAAAAGTTTAACATAAATTTAATATAAATTATTTCAAAAATAAAATTAAATTAAAAAATTCTAAAACTAGACTTCAAACATAAATATTTTAAAGCTAAAATAAGAGGGATATAATAGCACTAGAAATGGAAATTATAACTTGTATGTTAGTTGATTAGTGGTTATATAAGAGTGACTGGGTTAATTTAGAATTTGCATCTCATCGTTACTGAATAATACATATTTAATAATTTATACATTTATACATTTATATATACGCTTAAAAATTAAAAATAATTTTTGTAATCAATAAGTGGATGCAAATTCCAAAAAAGAGAAGAACTTCATGTATGTACATTATACGGGTACGATACGGAGTGACATTGATTTTTCATTTAAATGTGAATAAATAATTTACAATTTAAATTAAAATTCAGTTTCCTTAATAAAATATATTCTATTATTATGCGTTGGCAATTAGAAATAAAGTCAAATGACTATCCACTATTAAGGTTAAAAAGAAGAAAAAACGTTGTTTTTATGTTGGTAACTTTTATGTTACAAATTCGTCCAGGAGGAAAACAACACAAATCAAAATAAAAACACAAAGTTGCAGAAAGTTGTAGAATAAATGCAAAATTATATAATTATAAAAACTTAAATATATTTTTTCGGTAATGTAAATCCCTATTTCGTTTTATTACTTTTACCAAATACATATTTTGTTGTACTTGTTAAACTTTATACCTACTACGACAGATTATTTTCTAAATACAAAATAATTGTGTTGAATGTTAGAAGATGTGAGACGGTCTACTTACGGAATTGTGGTTTCTGTTAAAAGCAGCAGGGTTAAGTGGACAAAAGTATGAGAGAGAGATTCCGAACAAAATCATTCGAAGTATAATGAAAATAAAGAAGGGAGAGCCCAGTGATTCATAAAATTATATTCTTTGATTATAACTAGTTTCTTATTAATTTCCGAGTAAACTCCTACTAATTTAATGAGATCTTGAAAGTTATCTATAAACCAGTTTAGATCTTGGAATTTCATAGTATTTTTACAAAAAAAATTAACATCTTTTTAGTTTGTTCACGTTTTTTTACTTTTTATGTTAGACCATGTCATAACCACGTTTCCACGTGTTACCACATGTTTTGCTTATTATTTGAAATAATACTCTGAAACCGCGAGTTAAATCTATAAAAATATTATTAAAATCAGTAAATATAAAATAATTTGATAATTTTAACCTTAATTTCTCCTTAAAGTTTCAAGTCATAATTCATATAGTGATAATAATAATAATAAAACTATTTAACAGAATTAATTTGTTTATTCGTCTAGTATTTTGTAGTATTCTAAAGAAGAGTTGATAATATCAATTTCTATGAAACGTATTTTGAAAAGTTATGCTTGAAGTTATACTATTATAAATGTAATTCAATATATGAATATATTAATTTGAAAATAATTACATAAGCTTAATATTACTACCACTGAAACACAATCAGGTATAGCACTTGTAGCTTGTAAAAAAAGGTCTACTTAATTATTTATGAAAAAGAATATATAGGTATATAATGCATAATACAATTTTAATGATGTTTTAAAATATAACACTATTTCATGCAATCAAAAACATTGAATCAAAGAAAATGAATTATACACTACAACTTTATCAAATATACATATTTTATTATATAGATAAAATTTCAGAAAAATAGAAATTAATGTAACTGTATACACTTAATTTATTCTTACAAAAAAAGTTTTTCTATGTATTATATATTATAACTAACAGTTATATTTTTCAATATAAGAAAATCATGTGAAATTATGCAGACAATTTTAGATAAACTGAACGTTACATTGCGATTAAAAATGAATTATATGTATATGTCTCGTGAATTTAATAAGTTGTTTCTAAGTAAATTGTTCAGTTTGCATTAATTATAACAAATATTGCTATTTCACGTATAGAAACATTTAAAGATGACTTCAGTTTTATTATATGAGCAATGATTCTTTTTTATAGTACTCAAAATTTAAATATTTCAATACATTTTGTTTTTAAATTTAAATTTAGTTTTAAAAACAAGTAATAATTCGTTTATAAAAAAGAAAAAGAAAATATATAATAGTGTCAGATAAACTTAGCATTTCAAAATGCAAGTAATTAATATAATATTA
The DNA here is from genome assembly GCA_036023295.1 of Invenusta paracnida. Lineage (NCBI taxonomy): Eukaryota > Metazoa > Platyhelminthes > Proseriata > Coelogynoporidae > Invenusta > Invenusta paracnida. The sequence continues at coordinate 12,969 of JAYRBW010088383.1, forward strand.
TATAAAACAACTAAAAAAAACGCTGTTGATCACGGTAAATTTTCTGAAAACATTTCGTGCAGTAAGTATAATTTGATTAATTAATAAAAAACACTCTCTACCTTTACGTTTCCAATAAATTTTAGTTTTTTTTGAAGCTTACTTATGTCAATGGATAAATGTATCATATATTCTATTTTCATAAGAATTTTCGACACTGGCTTTTGAATTGATTTCTTTTACCAAATTAAATGTATTCGTTTGACAATTTTTTTGTTGATGTCTATGCATTTGAATGTGAAATCAAAATTATTATATTATTTCTAGTTTTGACTATTATGAATTTGACTAAGTTTTTCATTATTTTTCAGTAAGAAATGATATATATATACAAAATGAAACGCCTTAGTTTTATGGATTGCAAGTATCTTTTTAAAATGGAGCGAAGCACATAATATAAAGTTTAACACACATAGAGAAATATTTATTGAAAAAAATATAGGATATAATTTTAGTAACAATTCAAACAAATTAATAAAACGAAGTAACTTGAAAATGTTAATATAATATGATATAATATAATATAATATAAAAATAAAAATCAACATTTATAACTAAACCTAAAACGTGAAAATGTTTGTCTACAATTTTTTCGATTCTAGGTGTAAATCGATTCGCAAAGCTGATATTAATATAAAAAGGTGATATAGTAATTTGTAGTTGATATACATAAGTATTACTTAAATCTCAGTAAATAAACTCATAGTTCTAAAACTATCAATTAATATATTAATATATTCTATGTTAATTGGACAAAATAAAAATAGCCTTGTTTAACAAAACATTACCTAAGGCCATGTAAAACAATAAAGTATCTTATAATAAGTATTTACAATAGTAAATTGAAAATAAGTTTCAATCTGTACGTTAGAAATGCTCTTGCTTAAATAATATTGCCTGTACTAATTGTAAATATATTTGTCACATTATTCTATATATTATAGATACTTAACCATTTTCAAATTTATACAAAACATGTTTAAAATTAATGAAATCAATTGCATTTCATTATATATTTTTAAAATAAAAATAAAAATAAAGTATTATGTATTTTTGAAATAATTATAAAGCTGTAAGCAAAAAAGTGCAAACATTGTTTGTTTGACTTCTTATTATTAAAAAAATATGTGAAACAAATAAAACAATAATTTAATAATAATTAATCCTCATTTTTTTAATCTTAATTATTTGTTTAAATAAACTAGAAACTGCAAAATATGTGTATTATTTAAATTAAATATATACATTTACGATTAATAAACATAATGAAACACAAATTTCTGAACAATATATCAAGATGTGCTTATCTATATCTAGGTACTTTACAAAAATCTACGTATTGAACATGGGATGCGGTTCGAAATTGTTAAAATGATCGATTGCATTTATTTGTAATGTACACCTTTTAATTACATATTAATAAAAAAGAGAAATATCATTTGCTATAAATAAAATGGAAAACGAGAAGTTTAAATAAAAGAAACCCTTATAAATAAATATTTATTATAAAAAAAAATTATTTAATAATATAATATAAATATCTAAAATGTGTAAAAATCTCAAAAATAAATCAATGAAATTTAATACAAAATACAATTTCTTCTTCATCTAATGCTTCATCTAAAACTGTGATTTTTAGAAAAGTGTTATAAATTAATGATAGATTGCTTAATTTATCACATTAATTAAACAATATTCATCTACGCGGTATTTAGTCGAATATGTCCATTATTCTTATACATAAAAGTTTATTAGTAATATTTATATAAAACCGTTTTCTATTTCTAACTTTTTGTGTGTTTTTGTATTAAAAACTTTTATTTTTAGTACATTCAAAAGAGTTCAACATAGAAATTCATATTTAAGCAGAATATTATTGTTTTTACATTTCAATTATATTTTTTTAGTTTTATCTATTTATTTATATTATTATATTTATATATTATTATTTATAAATATCTATTTATAATAAAGTATAATGTAAAATGACGAAATATCTATCTAACTACAAAATTCACATTTAGACAATCAAATTTAATTCAAATTAAAATATAACGTTGCAAAAAGTGAAATGTATTTAAGTGGCATGTGTGGATTTATATATACTGTGAATTATGTAGGTACTATTTATATTTACAGATTTCTATAAAAGATAAAATTAAGTCTTAGTTTCAAAGAACTTCGTTATAAAAGAGTAAAGAATAAGATGAAACGTACGTTTACGCAAGTCTAATGGCGTTCCTTTAGTAGGAATAGACGTCCCTATATAGCACAGTTTTAGCATCATCGTAGAGCTTTAGTTAATATTTCTGTTTGAAGACGATGATTAAATGACTATGTAGTTTTTAATGAATAAAGCTCTAAGGAAACTATAAAATAAGATTTATCAGCATAAGAAATATTCCAGCTTATTGTATAGTTTCCATATATAAGTCATGCATGAACTATTATTTATAGTCACAGATATACATATATGTATATATGTAAATATTGGCAAAAAATTGGTTTATATCAGGGAACTTTTTTATTTTTGTACATTCTACCGAATATAAATCTAATAATGAATTTTTTATACAAGTATATTACAAGATTTTACAAATTTTAACTTTAACTTATTAATGCTATATAATTAAGTACCATCAATAAAAAAGTATTACAAAAGTTTAAATAAGGTTTCCCTTTTGAAGTACATGCATATATATCTATAAATATGTATAATATGTAGTGTAATGCATCAGTAGATAATTTGGTCAAGGTACATACATTTATATAAACTTTATAAATGTAAAATCAGTTTATATTATAATATAGCCGTAGTATAAAGGTATTTTTAAACGCGACTATTATCACAATATAGATAAATGACACATTTTCTATCATATTATCGCTTCTATTAGAAAAATATTATTTTAATAGGCAGAATTAAGGAAAATTGGTTTGACGACGACATCTTACAACTAATTTTAATGATATACATATATCTTTATAATTTCCGTTGATAAATATAAAGACTACCTTACGAGTAATTAGGGTAAGTTGTACAAAAACAGGTCATCAATTTACTTTGTCTGTCAATTTTAAATGGCAAAGCAAATAATACCTTATTAGCTTGAATTACTGCATTTTAATGCAAAGAATTGCGCGTGGAGCCAATTTAAAGCAGGCTTATAAACAAACTAATTAATATTAACAAATGGCACAATAAATTAATGAGACTCAACCTATCACTCATCCTTTGGTGATATAAAAGCTTTAGTTTTCAATTGTTGAAATTGATAGCGTCACGTAAGCACACCACACCACACCACACCACAATACGATATAAATATATTTTATCTCATATTTATCTCATTTTACCTATGTATCTCATGCACTCAAAACCCCATATACTATCATATCCTCTATATGATTATATAACTTGTAAAAGAGAAATATTAGTCCAATTTTGTGTCCCAGATGGAATATCGTTTAGTTTTATTTGTCACATTTAGCACTGTATTGGAAGAGTATTGTCAATGCAGCACGTTGGTGCATAATGTTAGACTAGATGTATATAAAGTCAAAAATAGAAAATACGGTTTAGTACGCCTATATTTATGTATTAAATTGAAACAAAGAAATTAAATAATTCAAATTGATGATACAAACCATCAAATGTAAAATGACTGTACAATAGTTTAATTTTTAGTGAGTATAACTTACAGAGCCTATAGATGATTTATATAGGCAGCATTTATCTATTTTACTTATATATATAACTATAACAATTTTAAATATAGGTATAGGGTTGCTGTACTATAGTACTACTCCATCAATTAGAGACTCCAAACTATAGATTAGATATATGTCTTAGTCAATATTGTTCCAAACTTAATCATATCTTAATTAAATATAATTTTTTATTAGATCATTTTTTAATTTTAGAACATGCTATTACGAAATTACCTTTATTAAAAAACTGATAAATAAATGAATAAAAAATTTAGCTTCATAATCCTAATTAAAAAAGTATAGAATTAGATTGGAATTGGAATTAGAATTACAATAATATGTAAATGACAATTATTAAAATCTAAGGAAAACTTTCATTAAAAATGTATTGGTAAAATAATTGTATTAACACAAATATTCACAAAACGTAAGATATATTTATAAATGATTATGGTGTCAAAAGATTTATATTTAAAATATTTTGGAAATTATTGACTTGATGTATCTCTGCTTTACTAATATACTTGCTCCATGTTATGTGATTTAAATTTCGATTAATAAAATAAACATGCTTGAAATGTACTAATATGGGTAATTATATTATTTAATTACATATAATTATGTACTAATTATCGTATTAATATGAACCAATAGTTAGATAATCAATATACATATGTATATATAAAATACTAATATTTATGGTTTTAATTAAAACATTTCATTATACGATTATTTGTAACAGTACAAATTTGGATTTTAGAAGCATTAAACATAATAAAATACGAATAGAGGAACAAATACTTTAATGAATGATCGTAATTTCAATAATTATAAAAAATGATACTAATAATGTATGTAGTACAGTGAATGCACTTATTAAATCTAAAGAATATTTTTTTCAATTAATAGCGTATTATAAAAGTTATCGATCGCTTTAATTACTAATACCTTAATTGAAATATGTTTTCATCTACATATACCATTCCTTAGCAATAGATGCTGTTTAACGGACAATATAATTAGTTTAAAGAGGCAGGTAACATGTTCAGAAACGACCAGCAAAGCACGGACGGTGGAATAGTGCGTATGGGATGCGGCCAAGAGCATTACACAAGAATGCGATGTGGAAGGAAAAAGAGAGAGAAGGAAGAGTGAAAAAAGGGGATGAGGAAACTTACCACGGTTGACCGGTTGACTGGCTTTGAGAGTTGTGGATCGGCGGCTAGGTGTGCAACACTTTTTCTTGGAGCAGATTTCAACAAGAAGCATGAGAAGAAAGGCAAGTACGATCCCAGAGAGAATTAGATCAAATATTTCCACTGAATGGGAGGGAGAAGAATCGGCCAAATGTTAAAGTATGCATTTTTAGTCAATTTGTCTTGAAATTGTATAAAAATATGATTTCCTGTAAATAATGAGCAAATAAAGATGTAGTATATATGTATATCATAATAAGCAGTATTTATATTGTAATAAGTAGTATATATAATATAAGATTCATAAAGCCGGCTCATTACAATATTTGAAATATAAAAATTTATTTGACATTTATCAGCAAAATAATCAAGACTTATTGTATGAATTATCTTGTAGATTTTATTGCGATTACTTTTGTTAAAACGTTTAAAATATAACAATTGAAATATTTATATATAGATTTATTTTTCTCTTAAATTTGTTTTAATACCTACATAGTTCAATACAAATTAGTAAATAAACTCTCAATTAAATTAAAAACTTAAATTAGCAAATAATTAATATTAATTTACTTTGCCATTATATAATTCGAATTTGAGCATATCAAACAATAAGAAATGAAACAGTAATTTAATTAATTCAAAACACAAACTAGAAAAAATAATAATGTAACAATTTTGATAACATATACATTAATTCATAGATATATAGATTAAAAAATATAAAGAAGGACAAAAGCTTTGTTTGTAGAAACAATTTTTATAATATATGTTACAGTTTCTAGTTCCTCCGTTGAGCTACTTATTTTTGGTATTAGATAACTAGATTGAAAGCTATCAGTAACTGACCGGTATCTCTGGGATCAAAATATGACGGGCAGTCATGAATGTTACTTCGAAGATAAGTGATTTAGTAAGTGAACACAGTAATCATATCATTAATCTATGATGGACGCTAATCTTCCATTTATTACTCATCTCGCTATATTTGAAGTGATATATTTCTCTTGGAGAAACTATAATAAATTTTCAAAAAGGAAAGGTTCAGAAAAAAATGCATTTGTTAGCTGTGAAGTCAATGGTGTGAAAAGGTAAACGAACTTATTTTTTATATAACTTAATTATATTGGTTTGAGCTCAGATTTGTAAAGTATTTGTAAATATTGGTAAATAAAACATTGAGTTATAATTTAAAATATTTTTATTTGTGAATTATTACATTCTTATTCTTGTAAAAACGCTAAACAAAACAAAACATTATTTTATTGCTTCACAAATCTGAAAATTAAAAACATTCCTATGTGCTGTAATTATTTAACACTGATCGTATTTAACTAATGATTAAAGTGTAAACAATTCATTTTAATACATGGTTAGGTGTATAATCTGTTGAAATATAATCTGGGGAAAATGTAATTTAATATTTACTGATAGATTATAATATTTTAAGTGTCGATCAATAGTATGCTATTCATAATAATTAACTTAATTGTATAATCAATATGTACGCAGTCAATATATAAATATATTATATGGAACGCGACTTCAAAGTATATTAGTCAACATACATACTTTCAGTAAAGTATATTTTCTTCATCTCCTGAAAGTACGAAAAACCAAATCTCGAATTTGAAGCAAAACAAATCAGGGATATATGTATGTACATAAATATTCTAAAGGGATCAGAAACTGAATATAGATTGGAAAATAAATGGTCGGAATCTTAAAGTGCGTACTTGCCATGTACTTAAGATTGATCGTTTCAAAGGAATTTTAAGAATAAAAAAGTAAACAGTTGGATGAAGGGAAGGAAGTACCAAGAGAGTGTTTGCTGAGCTTTGTAAGAAAGAGTGAGTGGGTTATGTGTCCGAAGATCAATTAGGTGAGAGGATACTTCATTCATAAAGTACGAGTATAAAGAAGACTAGAAGAAATTTTTATCAAATTTTGATTATCTGATTTCTTTTTAGGTATTGATTTTAGAGTGATTACATTGCAACAATGTCGGTTTTTAAATAATAATAATAGTAGTTGTAATATATGAATATCTGGGAAATGTATAGGTATATAAATGTATATAGAAAAATGAAAACGAGGTAAATAATTCATTGTATTTTTTAATGACATTACTTTGAATTATTTCTATAATTCATGTATATATATATACACTATATACTATAGGTATTCCTTCAGGCAATGTATCGTTATCAGACATCGTTACAATTTAAAATTGTATTTGGTGAGTATAAAGTGTTCCATTTTTAATGTTTTATTTTATTTATTAATTAACAATAGTAAGAAATAGCATTGCATATTATTGCATATTATATATACCTATTTGTAAAATTCCAATAATATGACAAAAAATTATTTTATATTAAATTTAATCTCTTGTTTACGCATATGAGTCCTATTTAACAATTGTGGCTTTACTATTACCTTTATTATTATTTTAAAAATTATTCATTTATATTTATTTATTTAAATTGCTAAAGAGGCCTTTACTGTATTAAAGTATATCCGATTATAACAATACAATGCATCAAAAATGATGTAAATTACAAACACTCGTAACCATGAAAAGGTCTACGCTAAATTCACAATATAATATTTAAAGACATTTCACATATATAAGAAATACTTAAAGTTTTTCAATCAATAAGAAGAAACTTCAATCTTTAGGCAGAACTGAAAATTAGAAATGCGTCTGCAATTTTATTTTAATTAAAAGTAAATACGTATAAACACGTTTCATTAATTATGCCAGTGAAGATATGAACGAAATGACATATCTTGATATTAGACATGATAGTTGTACACATTATTAGAAAATATCAATTATATTAATGTTTGATGTATTCTACACCAGATGAAATTTACACAGAATTGAGTTTTTTTTCTTGCAATCATTTGTTGAATAGTCTATATTAACATCTTAATAAATACTTGTAGCTAAATTTATACCAATAATATAATCTTAAGTTAAAGTATCAATGACAATTAATTACCATCGAGTATTTTTCAAAATCATATACAAGGCACAATGCATTCATAGTATAATACTTTTTAGGATAACTTATTCTAAATCTGAGTGAGAGAATTTTATTTTTTTAAATCATTTTATGTTATGATTAATGCATCTTGCAGATATTCCTACTAAATAAATATATAACTAATTTTGGGAGCAATACAAATAAAAAAATGTTCCGTTGTGATACCATATATTTTACATTGATTGATCCCAAATTTCTCTTACACAGGCGCTAACAAGCTACATCATGATTTTGGGGTGAATTACACAAGCAAGTAACACAGTTGGTATTCAAAATCTATCAGTTGATTATGCCAACATCTATCAATTATTGTGACGACGAATTAAACAACTAAAACGCGCTTTTGCTACTACACAATGAAAGTCTGCATAGTATTTATTATATTCCCTCTTACAGAATACCATAATGTGACTTCTGCGTGGAACATTACACCCTCTCTCCCCCACCCCCTTTTAACAAAACATGATTTGTCGCTACAGAGCTCCGAAGTTCTGAATGAATATCCTGATTGACGGCCTGGTTAGAGAAAACTGACAATTAAGGTCAATTCATTAATGCCAGGTAGAGTAATACCTGCTTATTTACCTTTGCTTTGTGATTAATGGAAAAGGCATTTTCAACCTTCAGATTTACAGGCAATCGTTTTATACCCCACTGTTTCTGTTATGTTGGCATCAAATATGTTTTCTTTCTTTATTTAATAAAGTAATATTTTATTTATATATATAATTTGGCAGTTTCACCTGACAAATTAAGATTATCTCGTTTTGCTTTGAGTTTTTTCGGTTAAATACAATATGATTTTACTGTAAAATTATTTTCTGTATATATTTGATAATTATAATAAATATTATGATAAAAATTACAATTTAATACATTTTATTATTTCTTTTAATGAGAAAGATT
>JAYRBW010088394.1:0-21871 GCA_036023295.1 Invenusta paracnida
ATAGTGTTGTTTAAAAGCATATGGCCTTCAATTTATAACAAAAGTTTGAAGTTGACATTATAGGTGCCATTTTTTTCGTTTTTATCTTGAGACCTTACAGACAACAAATTAAAAATGAAATATAATTATAACTTAGAAATTACACCTAGTAGTCTCCTGAATGTCCTTATTGTGTAGAATTTTAAAGTAGCTTTCTATATTAATTAGTTTTTGAGTTACAGTACTTCAAAGTTAAAAAGTGTAAATATTTCCGGATTTGCCACATTCCAGATTCGTCCCACCCTACCTTAGCCTGTAATATAAAAAAACCAAACAAGTGTCGCATAAATTTATCCAACACTTGTTGTATAGTTATGAAAGTTTTCAAATCTACCGCTTAATCAAAATATTCAAAATTTTAATCAAAAACCTATATCAATAACCTTTTATAAGTTCTTAAAATGTGAATAAAAGGAAAATTTATTTATATTCAGAAATTATTATTATATAATTTTATTTTGACCATAAAACATTATTAAACAAGTGTTGGATAATCTATCCAACACTTAATTTTTCAAAAATCAAATTAATATTAATTTTTTAATATAAATAATTTTTTCATTTATTCATATTTTAAAAACTTCTATAAGGTTATTGTTTAAAATTTTGTATATTTTGATTAAACGGTAGATTTGAAATGTGCATAAACCCCAGTCTTACTCTTGGCAGGCACTGATAGAATAACAATATACATAAAAAATTACTGACAAAGCCCTCAGAGCACATGATGTAAAACTTTAATATGATTCTTACATGAAAGCAGTTAAACATGCAGCCAGCGTTATCCTACCAAAGAATTGAAAAAGCATAAAACAATGCTCATGGGACAAAGATCCTGAAGTAGCTCATGCTCATAACAATTTTCTCATAGCATATCACAATCAACTAGCTGCATGCCACTAATATTAGGAAAGAAATCTTGATGAAATGTATTCTTGCAGAAGAAATGAAATCATCATTGAAATCTCAACAGAGATCGGCCAACACTATGAAGCAGACTGAAGCAAACTTGTTTGCCAAAGTATTGATTCAATAACAGGTTGCAAAATAAAACCAAATGCCTATGTGGCAGCTGATTCAATGGAGGATAGAATTTACAAAATGCATGAATATTTCTCTATCTTGATCAATGTTCCAACAAATTTGAGGGAGCTAATTTCAATTGAAGGTCTACCCAATACTTTTGAAGTCAATATTGGTAACATGACTGTAGAAGAACTGAATAAAGTATGCTACACAACACCAACAGTGAAATCTGTTGGAACCATCGGATATTGTCCAAATTCTCCCACTTTCACAATTTCTCATTCCAATCATGAATGCAGTGCTTAACAGATCAGAACCACCTGATGAATGGTGTGACTCTATATTTGTGACCATCCTCAAGAAAGGAAATAGTTCCTCTCTTACAAATGAACAAGGACTATCATTGATGTCTGTGAACACAAAACTTTTCTATCGAATTTTACTTTTACACTTATGTGAATGTCTCGAGCAAGTCATTCTACCAATACAATACAAGCAGGATTTTGGCCATATTGAATTAATTGCAGTAGAGCAAATCCTCTGTATGTGAATAATTATAGAACTATGTAAATCAAGGAGAATATAGTTGTGCCTTTATACAAATGCCTTTCGAAGGCATTTGACTGCATTGACAGAACTTCCTTAAAAGCAATCCTTGGTTTACATGACATTCCACAATCTTTTGTAAATGTAATAATGTCTCTGTATACTAATACACAAGTTTGTGTCTGCACAACAAGAGGAACAAGTTATCTATTCCCTACAACTTCCAGAGTGTTGCAAGGAGATATGTTAGCTCCATATTTATTTATTATTGTCATGGACTATATTTTTCGCACATCGAAGTTGCCTTTACTGTCAGAAGACACTTATCTTCTTATAATCCAGCCATGAAACAACCTGCCTTTGCTTTCACCGACAATGCCTCCCTGATGAGTGACAACTCTGACGAAGCCCAGAGACAACTTAATCAATTCGAATCTGCATCTGTTTAAGACGCATGTAATCTAAGACCAAGGTAATGCACATAGATGATGGATTGCGACACAATATTTCCACCATCCAAGGAAATACACTTGCAACTTGTAAGATTTCTGTTATTTGGGGTGTCAAGTTTGTATGTAATAGTCGCATAGCCTTCCAGAAAAGACAATAGCTTGCGTGGGTTGCAGCCAGAAGACTGTCAGTGAAGCCTTTCTGTGTGTAATTGATTGTAAATGCTTGTAAAGTTATGCGTTTTAATTAAACTTGTGTTTTAAAATAATAGCTTGTTTTATTATCGCTTGTGTATAATTCATGCTTTGAAAACATTCGAATTTAGAAAATTGGGTGGAACTTATGGCTCACCCTGTCTCTCTCTATATATATATATAATGTATATAATATATAAATTTAACTTGATTGGAAAATATTTAATAATAATATGTACATCTACTTAATTTTGATAATAACAAATATTTAGAAACATAAATCGAATTAATTACACTAATATGATGTGATCCACCTTATAATTTCAAAGCTGTTGATTATGTTCAATATTTTGAATTGAATACATTTAATCAATATTTTCTAATTATAGAATTATGTTACTTTTTTTACTGAAGTGAGGTATGTATGCACATTTGTATATTCAATATTGTTGAACTCTATAATATAATATTGTTTGGAATAGTATACTATAGTATAAGGAAACTTGAAGAAGGGTAAGGAAACTTAAATTAAATAATATGCTTTTAAAAATATTCAATACTCATATTACATATAAATATATGCATATATACACAATTATTTACTAATCAATATGATCAAAATACGAGACAACTGTTTACAATTTAATGAACTATTAGTTTACTAGCTCTATTCATCAGGGTTGTCAACAACAAAATTAGTGACTACTCTGTATCTAGGTCAATACTTCTGCTTCATTGTACTGCAGGAAATGCTAATCATTCCCTATAAACGTTTTGTGCTCATGGTGGATCTATATTTGATGGTATGACACCCAGGATGCTCAGTAAGTTTTGAATGTTTGTATACATTCGTGTGGGACATCCTTGTAAAGTATTATCGATAATGCTGGGCTTTTTGCTAGAATGTCTGTCTTATTTTGCCTTCCAACAATCAAGTTCAGTTTCAATCAAACTCATAGAGAAGGAAATTCCTGAAATCTATACATTTAGCCTCTTTTTTAACAGTTCCACTGTCGTTTGTCCTTTTATACTGTTTACATGCTTTTTAATAAATAAATATATGGGAAAAAAATGTAATGCAAATGCAAATACAAAGGTTAATTTAATATTTGTAAATTAATTTTTCACATTTAAAATTATATTATTCTGGATGCCTTTTAAATGTACAAAAGATACTTAAACCATGGTACAATCAGAGCAGAAGGCCAAAAGCAAGAGAAACGCGCTGCTTCTGCTTCACTCAAATATTAGAAGAGCGCCTTGAACATCTTGATTATGCACTGTATTGATAACATTGCAGTGGGTGCATAAGCCTTTACCACTCCAGAAAGCTGTCAGCAACACTTTCTATCATTTGTAAGGCATCGTCTTTGGCAGAGTATCTCTTTTATATCCTATGCCAGAACTTATTTAAGAATTTTAGCATATACCCTTTTAACAAATTGTATAACTTTTCAATATTTTTTTACCTCAATTCAAAATATAGTATTGCATTTGTTTTCTAAATTTCACATTAATTGATAAAAAGTAAAAAATGCAACATTAAATTAATTAAAAAAATTTATGAGAACTATAAAAACGATCAATCTAAAAATCGTATCGTATTTTCTTCATTAACATAAAAACATACGCTTATACATTAAATTGAAATATATGCTTGTCCTTTTATAAAAAAAAAAATATGAATATTAAATTATTAAATTACAAATATTTTATTTACAAGCGTTAAAAAATTAAATTTTTATGACATTTTTTTGATTAAAAATGAGCAAATGAAAATTATGTTGTATATGTGATCACATAAGCCTTTTTAAAATTCAACCAAAAATTTTTTTTTCAGTTTTCATGTTTGTTAAAATTCAATATTTGTAGATAAAGGCAAAATAATACATATTTGCTGATCAAAATATATAGTTTTTTGAGTAAAATCATTTCAGATAAAATATAGTATTTATTGTTTACACTATTGTTTTTAGCAATTGAAATTATATTATATGATTTTGTTTGCAATCAGTGATTAAAATTTATATTTTCTTATCTATGAAAAATGCACAGACACATATCTGATCGCTTTATTGTTTATCTTTATATACTAGTTACTATAATTCTAATGGAATTATCTATTAATTAAAAAAAGAATAATTGTACAGTTTTAGTACCCATTCTAATATATTTTGTGTTACCTCATTTGAAATTTTTGACTGCATTTTTTACTTTTAGAAGATCTCACTAGATTAAATATTTATTTGTTATCATTTATGCAGTGAATCATTTTATATCATCAAAATGGAAATACAAAGAAAGAAGTAATGAAGTTCGCAAAACTAGCAAATCATACATTAGCAAGAGATTTCAGACTATTCCATATATTTTATTTTTATTTTGAAAAATAATGAATTAATAGAGACTGCATTTTGAAGTTAAACAGAAATAAAAATAATCCTAATACATTTCCAGCATTTATTTTGACGTGTAAGATGTAGGGTAGTTTTAATATTGAAAACATTAATCAGTCAAGAACCTTTTAATATTCCAAAACGGAGTTTTAGTAATTTAATGCTTAAATTTATTTTCATCAAGATTTTAAAGTTTATGGGCAGCAAGCATTAAATTATTTTTAATTATTCAGGGCTTCCCAATGTTGAGCTCAAATTTGAAAAATGATATAACATTATTGCTTATTGTTTAAAAATTAAAAAATCTATTCTAAAAGTCACACAAAAACATTAATTATTTTTATTATATGTGTAAGACTTTTCATGTTTTATCTGTTATAACTTATATAGCATCGGTATAGAGTTGGATGTGGAATGAGCAGTTGTAAAATGTTATTGATTATATTATTAGCCATTACTGCTTAGTTTGTTGTTATTTATATTAATGCGGGGATTATATATTACTTTTGTTGATTATAGCTCGATAACAAACAACAGTGGTGGTCGCACAGACTCCCAATGGAATCGACGAACAAATACAACTGTTGCTCGTACAGGGGCTGGGGCGCGTAGTCTCTTCACCAGTGGAGGCATCTCACGGTCTAGCGTCTGCTCCAAGAAGTCAGACAGCGAGAGTCGCAAGTCCCTCCGGGTCCCAGTGCGTTTGGTGGATGCCATGGGTCACGACTACACACCCCTCCAGCTTCTCACAGACGAGAAGAGGCTCAAGGACACCGAGAGAGACATGGTGCGAATGATTGTAGTGCACAATTATTAATAATCCAGTACATTTTTTACAGCAACATAATTCATTTGTTATTTATTCAAAAAGTGTGAAACATTTATAATTCTCATTAGTTTTAATACACAAATTATTTATAAAAGTAGACAGTTCGCATACATTAAATTTAGACTCTAATGCGCATCATTAATACTATGTATATGCTTGCACTAAATTAAATACATAATAGAAAGTTTTTTTAATTATAGTATTTTTATTTATAAAATGACAGTGAATTGAATTTAGAATTATGGTTTAACATCCAAACACACTACAGACATGAAGCTATAATAATATATGTCGACTATTATACATGCGGAAATATTTATAACTAATTGGTTTTAATTTCGTTGATAACTACCACTTTTTCTACTTACAGATTTAAAAATTAATTTTCCATCCTTTTAAGTTATCAAATATATTATCTGATTTATGTATCCCTTTGTTGACTATTTACTAGGTATCGGGAGTTTAAACTATATTTATTTAAAGCTAGAAATAAATGAAAATTAATTTTAAGTTTACTTTAAATTATTTACTTTTCCGTCAAAGAGATTTTCTTCTTTGTGTGATTAAATTGCAAGTAAGTCATTAATTGCCGGTCACTCTATTGGGAAAGTTCTGTAACTACTCAAATGCGCTTCCACCTCGTCTCCTCAAACAGGGCGGATCAGATCAGATGTCCCAGATTGGTTCTCTGCAGCAGACCGCCCAGACTCAGGCGAACACGATGAGCAGTTTCCAAACCATTCCCTATGGTATCACCGGAACTAAGTCGCAGATAAGTTCTGGTCATTCACCGGATTCACATTCGGACATGAGCGATGAGATTCTTGACGCTGGCGGGATGCATCAGTCTCTTTTTACAGGTTAGTTGGACGCTTTATTAAACATATTATATTGAAATTTGTATTTTATTAATTGAAGCTTACTGATGTCGAAAGATTGAACTATA
This sequence comes from Invenusta paracnida, assembly GCA_036023295.1. Lineage (NCBI taxonomy): Eukaryota > Metazoa > Platyhelminthes > Proseriata > Coelogynoporidae > Invenusta > Invenusta paracnida. Next base: position 6,427 of record JAYRBW010088394.1, read on the forward strand.
TATTAAACTGCAATGTAACATTTAACAATGCAATTTGATGTCATGTCTGATTTGATTTCAAAGCTAACATCAGTATGGGTGACTCCCAATTGATGTGAGACCGGCTCTGCAACTAAATATCAACATTAACAAAATTTCGGATTATTTTGCTTTTATTTAAAGTGTTCAACATTTTGTAAGACTTTTAATTATGTAGATATGATGATTTGAAAATCCTTGTCTTATAAACCTTCCATGGAAGATTTGAATATTCTTGGCATATTATTTTATTTTTTCATAAAACTCGAGATACATGTATCTTTAAATATATATATTAAATTTCTATGAGTTTCTTTGTATTGGAGAAATATAAGAATTGAATATGACAATTAGTTTAGCACTCAGTTAATATATTTAAATGCTTAAAACCCTTTGTTATTTCTCTTAAATATCTTATTTATTTTATGTCAGTATGTTATTTTTAGTAGCATATAATATTATTTTTATAATTATCTCTTTATTGTATTTACTAAATCTATCATTTCTTTGAAAATATGTAATGGAAACACGAATATAATTATTTTAAACATTTAATATATTATAAATATCTTAGTTATGCGTAAGTATGTGCATTTGCTGTTATCAGAAATGAAGCACAAACCAGAACCAGTCAAAGACTTAACGGATAAAGACTTGGCAATGAAGGTGAAGATTAATATCCGTGAAACAGACACTATTTGGATGCTTGATATGCCTCCAGTTAAGATATCCAGCGAGTCTGAAGATACTGGGAAAGTGCAGGCCAGAAATCTACGTTATCTAGAGGTTAGTTAGATTTTTATTCTATTTTAGTTTCGTAAACTGAAGCTCAACATGACCGTTAAATTGTTTAATCGTATAATGAACTGTTTAATGTATTTCGTAAAACTAACTATGTCTTTGTATTTAAAAATCATCTTATGTTATATTTATCCATCTTATAATAGACTAATTACCGATATAAATTCATTCCTATCACACATTGTCAGCTGGTCAAGTCCCGGGGAGGAAATGATCGCTATATCAACCGAGGCATGAACACTTTCGACAATCCGCAGATTTCGAAATTGGTTCAAACGGATAAGATTATATTGGCAGACTCGACTCTGAACACAACAGGATGGGACATCTATGACTCTTACCTTGATCAGGAGAAAGACATTGCTGGTGACTACACATTATTACTATGAAAATGTCGAAATGGTAGAAGCTGTAATGGCTTAATAACTTAAGTTATTATTGTGAATTTTAATAATAATACTATTAATTTATGACAATTAAACTATCCGAATCTACACTTTTATTGGAAAATGTGTCCTAATTACTAAGATACATTACTACAAATACTGGGAGAGTTAACTTATACAGAGCAAAATTTCGACCTTATAAGTATCCTTAGTGGCGCACAGTATCCGTACTGTTATTAAATGCATATCAGTATGCGATAAATTTTGTAAAATAATGTACAGTTAAAGCTAAGTTTGTATATATATTGTGTGAAGGACACAGTTGTATGAGCTATGTAGTTTATGAATTGATTATTTAAAATTATAGATTTAAATTATAGGCGGGCATAGAGTTCCATCATTAAACTAATTATTATGTGAATTTTAAAATTATTATTTAATTTGGTTGGAAGTTTTATGTACGAAATGTTTGACAAATATGTATGTTCAAAATGTATGACAAAGTTTAATATATTTAACGACTTGTTACTACGAAACTTTTAATCGACAGCAAAGGCAGATGCGGAACGTGAGAAACAAGAAGACGGCGTCGTGCGTACAGCAAAAGAGTTAGCCAACGCTGAAGAGCAGAAAGAATTGGAAGAAACGTCAATGCCGGAGAGCAAACGTGAAGTGGTGGCAGCGAACGAGGGACAACAAGCCACGGACAAAGGTACCCATTTACACTACTTACCAAAAAGAGTGATTCAACTTATTAAATCTTATTTTATAGTATCGCAGACTGTTAAACAGAATTCAATGTCCATAGAAGTAAATAATTAGTTAGTCATATATGATAGACATATAGTCATGTGTAGGAATTAAATGTAAAAAGTATTATATAACTCCGAAATATAAACATATTGTTAATTAAATGTTATTTATGTGACACTTTTAAAAATAGTTATATTCTTCTGTTTTTGAATTTAATTTTAAACAATGTATTTTATTAATGCAAATATTGTAAATACCCATTGCTTGAATAGAGTACAATTCGATGTGTAGTTTTAAATGTATTTTCAAGATTCTGTGTCATCCGATGGTGATTCGGATGTATTTGGCATGAGAATGTCAGTCTCAAGTTTCAACTCTTTCACTGAATCCTCAAGTTCGAATGAATTAATTCTTAAGGTTTGTAACCAGATTATTATCTCCAACTATTAGTATTATCATTATCTGTTTTCCATTTATGATAGTCTGAAATGCATTTCATTGTGCATTGCTAATTACAGTCTGAGAATCTCCAGCACAATCTGTTCATTATGGAACGCGCCTTGAATCTGAATAGTTACGAGGACAAACTCGCAATATACAGAGGAATCAATTTTGTGCCAGGTTAGTAAATTAAGTATGGATTTTGTAATTGTCCTTCTATTACGTAAAGCGTAAAATTTACTGTCTAATATGGAAGCAATTATTTGATTTCGAAAACATATGTACTATAGTTTTCTTCGTAGAGCATACATGCACATAAGATATGTACATATATGTTTGTATGTACGTGTTTGTATGGGTGTGTGTATATACGTGAAATATAACGAAATAAAATTCCACTTTCCTATTTTCTGGCTTTCAAATATTATAAAATATGTCTTTCCTTTTAGACGGGCAAAACAATGTACCTGTCTTTTATAAGAAATGTATATGCAATGTTTAAATATTATTCTATATGGTACATAGGTATTTCTTATTATAATGAATAATTATTTTAGTATTATTTTATTAGGAAAATATATGACATTTTGGCTAAATATATTTTATATTTAGTGCAGAAAATTTTCCAGTCATCAAAAATAAAATTAGGTAAAAATCTTAAGCATAATTTTATGCAATTGACTTTTCTTTCTGACAGTCCTGTTAATATTTTTATATATATTATAAACATTCACACTTTTTGTATATTTTTCACAGATACATAATATGAACAATACACGATACATTTTTCATGGATAAAAAAAATTATTTGTTTCACTTAGTAAATTGCCTTACTTATTGTTAACAATTATATAAAAAATATACATATATTCACCAATTTCTAGATATATTGCAATGTGCACATTTTTAGATGATATTAAAATGCCTTTTTTTATTAGAAAAAAACGACTGATAATAACTTTTCAATAATATGTTAAATTGGATGAACACAATAATACAAGCACAAATAATTCCAAACTAATTTATTTAAGTAAATCTTTCGATAGGCATATTTTCCATTTACATTTTCATAAACATGGGTTACGTACACAAGTACACACCCAAAATTATAGAAATACTTTCATATTACAATCAGTTATCTACATTTATGTAATATAATTTATTTAAGTAATGTAACATCTTTATTAGACGTATAATGTTTAACCTAATTAATTTTACTCTTTTTATCTTGTGTATTCGTATATATCCTATAATCAGATTTCACTATACTGTTCAATGTTGAACTAAATCTCAACTTGTAATCTACCTCAGCAAGTGCCATTTACGAGTCCATCTGCGGTGCATGATCACCCCGATCCCCCTCTTTATCAAGTGAAGTATATTTCTGTGTCATTGTCAGCCCATTTGTATTGTGCAGTGCTCACGATGTTGTCAATATCCCTTAAACCCCTACCGCCATTTTTTTGCCTAATCAACACGTTAGACCTTTGTGTGTATATTTTGTTGTGTAATCTGTCTTCTATTTGTGTGTTTCATTATTTTAGTCTTACCGCGCTCAGATTGATATCTGCATCTTTGCCTGTCTAGTTTTTGCTGATTTGATGTGAACTACATTAATTTGTTATTCATTATATTGTAATCGCCAAATTTTATATAATACCGATATACAAAAACGTATTGTCAAATACATATCTTACATTTCCCTTTATAATTAAAGCAATTTATTTATAATTTCATAAAATAATTACATTTACAATAAACTACAAATACTATATTCGAGTTTTTAGAAATAAAACATTTATATACATATATATTGTGCAATTTTTTTATTGCGTTATGTTTGTGCAATTTTAGGAAAACATTAACCTAATACTTATTTTTAGTATCCAGGTAATGCTTCTATTGATTTATGTTTATTGCGTGGTATGATTGATTTGCTTAACCTTGTTTTATCTATTTAACCAAATTTGCTTGACCTAATCTTTAAATGACTAAAACCAATGACAATATTTTAAAATTTTGTACATAAACTTTTTAGTTAAAAGGAAATATTATTTAAATTGAAGTATATTTGTTACTGGATATAATTTTGGACGACTATTTTCCGAATTATAAGTGATTTTCATATAGCGATTCTTATGTATAGTGTATGTTATGCGTTTTAGTCTTACTTATATTTGATTTATGGAAGGTATACCCCACACTCAAAGTAATGAACTAGTAAAGAACTATAATTGTTCTTAAATTAGACATAATTTAATAATTATATATCATAATATTTAGATTGATAGTGTAAAAAACATTTTTTTAATTTAGACCATACATGTGATTATTACTTTTTAAAACTTTTTGTAAATAAGAACCCAATTTAACATATGTACCTACATATAAATTTATCGACCACTTCGTTAGTCCTATTTACTTGCCATCGTTCTCATTGGCCAACCTATAATTTGCTTTTTATCGTACTCATTGGTCAACCAATGAACAGGCGACACGCGCCCAACGAACCAGGAGATCTCCACATCTTCCAGCGAATCACTGGGACACGCAGCACGCAAGAACAGTTCTCTTCCCCAGTTGGAGAGGTTGTGGTCCTATCGAACGGCGTCTGTCGATGGGTGCAACATCACAGGGATGGCCTGGAATCGACAGAATCCGGACATCCTGGCTGTCGGTTACGGCCAGTACCAGTTTCAGAGTCAGAAGACAGGCTGCGTGTGCTGCTGGTCCCTCAAGAATGTTGAGTATCCTGAGCGCATCTATTATCTGCCGAGTGGGGTTACCGCCATTGATTGGTCTTCTGCACATTCCAATCTTCTCGCTGTAAGGAATCATCATTGTTCCTACTTTTATCTATTTATAGATTATAAGCGAAATGTACGTAGGTGTTCATTTAGATTTTTAGCTTATTACGTTATATCACTGTTATATCCGATTGAAGTTAATTTAATCTTATTTGAATTGTGACTTTCAGGGCGGATATCTTGGTTCGACTTCTCAATTTCAGTCTCATTATTTCATTGTAATTAAAATATGTGTCTGTCATTAAAATGAATTCGACATTTTTATGCGTTAGAGTACGTAGATTCGATATACGCATTTGTCTAGTTTTAAAGTTTTCTACTTAATAATCATACATAGTTCAAATCTCGACTCAGTTCAATTTAAAAACTGGGCTTCATATACAAATGATTACAATTATATTAGCGCGTGTAGAAACCTCACTATTGAAATTGAAATTTCTAAAATGATGTTTCATCGCACTATATATAGCAACACACACATATTTTAATATTAACCACTTTCAGTTGTTAAAAGCACTTTTATCTCTTTTTCAGGTTGGAATGTACGATGGTGTTATCTACGTCTTTGATGCACGTAAACGTTCAAATGTCCCAGTAATTGATACAGTGTAAGTGTAATTTTAATTTGTATTAAAAATAAAAATAAAAATTGAAATTGACCGATATTTAAAATGCTAGTCTTTATTCCTTTTTATTTAAATTTATTTGCAAGACCAACTAACTTGCGAGAAATTTCAGAATTATATTTGAATTTTGATTAACTTTAACCATTCTCAATGAAAATTAGATTTTGTCCAATTTAGTTGTTTATAAAGAAACCTCTGTTAATCCTATCTGAACCGGAGGGGGGGCCGAATCCGCCCCCCCCCTCGGTTCTGGGAAGCGAAACCCCGGTTCAGATAGGGTTAAGATAACGAACAGTCATGACAAGGTATCCCATAGGCCACACCCTTGGTAAACCATTTTTATCTTCGAGTTTTTGGCCGAGAAAGTAGCTATCCTATTTTCCTCAGAGGTTTTAGTCCAACTTTAATCGCTAAACGTGTAAGCGCACGTATTATACAAACTATGACGCTGATTACAGCGACAGTCGGAAAGGTTCAGAATAAAAACAGTAAAACGTTAATTGGAAAAATATCTCGATACGTGACGTTATCGACATTAAATTGGATGTTAGAATATCCAATACAAAATATGTTAAAAACACAAAGTTTGAAATATATGCATATTTTAATAAATATAAAATAAATTATGATACGGCAATATTAATGTTTATAATTTGCTGCACACTACGTATCTTTGTACTGTAGTTAAATAAATATTTACGACTTGAACTCCTTATTCTATTCAACGCTGATCTCCATACAGGGACTCTTCAGGTCGGCATCTAGGCCCCGTACGACAACTCCAATGGGTATCCCGCGAGTCAGGGGACACATCTGAGGTTCTGGTCTCTGTGTCCAATGACGGTCGGGTCACACAGTGGTCCATCAAGAAGGGCTTTGAGAGCACTGGTGTGTGAGATATTTTTCAAAACACAACTTTTTTTTGTATCTCACTCGAAGAGTATTTTAGTATTAATAACGTCTGTAGAAATCTAAATGGAATAGAAAAGATGAGCCTATTATGATTAAAGCATACTTTGTGAGAGAGTGTTTCGAAGTTCCTAAATACTTATGTATTCTGAATGCATGTGATGCAGTACGCCAAAAATAGATGAATAGTCTTGAACCTGACGCGCATCATCGCAGCGTCGCAAGTGCCGATTTTGATATGAATTTCCAGGTAATAAGGTTTATACCATTGCATTTTTTTGACGGTCCATGCTGGTGTAGATAAGCCTCAACAGTGAGAACTTATTGCTATTTATTAATGGATTAACTTTTTTTATTGAAAATGGAAGAAATGAACAATGTTTACGTTATATATATTAAATTTGCCTTTAGTACTTTTTATAAAATAGATATGCACTAATTGTTCTGCTATGTAAACAGAAGAACCTATATATTTTCAACTTTAAACTATTGAGTAATAACTTTTTCGTTCCAGAAGGACATTACTTTTCCAATGCGGACTTTTGATTGTTGACTGGTTTTATTTCATTATTTGAATAATTCACCTTTATGTCTTATTGAGTTGAACGACTACTATGCTAAATATGCTTTTTAAATTATATCTATATCTATAACATCTCATTCTTGGTTCAGCTTATTTTTTCTATATAGTTGTTCATGTATGCTCTTTCTATGAGTACATTGTGTTTACCTTTTATGTAGACTCGAACATATTTTTTCCTAATTTCTGATATTCGATGGTAATTCGTGAGGGACATATAATATGTAATCTCTTACTACTTAAATTTATAATTTTATAATATACTGCTAAAATACATTATAATGAAAAAAATTAATAAACAAAATATCTTAGTATTAATCAATTTTTATGTAACTAATGTACTATTGCTTTCATTTTTATATATACGTGGCTTGTATAAATAGCATATTGAACGTATCGTTCCATAAATATTATACTATATATCAACATCTATGTATTATATTTGATATATATATTACAATATTTTGATACGTTCATTCTATTTTATGTATTACAATAAAACTATTTATACTACTAAAATTGAGTAAGTAATATATACCATAATTCATTTTAAAATTAAAATATACCTTATATTATTGAATAGCATCCATGCATATTAACTTTGTTTTGCGATTCCATGAATATCCCTTTCACTAATTATATTTATATATTTTAGGAAACTGCGATTTTCATTACGGTATGATCATAGTGTTTTTATGTTACAGCTCTCTGTTTAAACTAGGTTTTGTTGTTTTCTACTCTGTTTATCACATAATTTTTAAATTTATATACTCGTATACACTATTTATTTATTGAATTTTATATATCTATATGTTTATTAATAACTTAATTTTATAATCGTTTTTATAAAAAATCCTATGTATTCATAGAAGTTATTATTTTTGATATAATTTTTATTTATTTATTATTTGGTTTGTATTATCTAAAAACACTTTATATTCCTTTTTAAATAGTTATTTCAGGTTTTGTCGATCGTATAGTAACACATTTCCTCTATCTACTGTAAAGATTTAATGAAGCTGAAGAAAATCTCCACACGTATTCCCGATATAAGCAGACAGCGCAAATCCGATGCTCTCATCTCTCGTTATGCTTACGGTACCTCGCTGGCCTTCAATGCCAAAGATAAAAGCATGTAAGCGCGCATTTTAGGCATAATCTGTCATTATCTGTGTTTTTCATAAATTAAATTTGAATTATTAATTTAAATTACATATTACTTAGTTATCGTAAAATTGTCCTTAGTAAGTATATTTTTCAATAGACTAACCTATATAAGGGAAGTATGCACTATTTAAATGTGTTTATTTTCTATTAACAAAATGTTTTAAAATGTCATGCATTTCATTAACATCTTAGCTCATAAGATCAAATTGTAAATCATTTCGATAAATGGATATTTATATAACGCTAATGAACTTCTGTTTCAATAATTATCTGACTTCTTTGAACTAGACAAAAAAACTATAACGTAGAATGATTTATAAATTTTGATTTTTTTTTTACTTTTATATTTGTTAATTTTTTTTATTGAAGCACTACATTATATAACCAGTGTGCATATTAAAAAATCTCATTGATCATTAATTCTATCATTATTAAAACTATTATTTGGATGGAAGAGAATAACTACTCTTTAGTATTATTAGCAACAGCACACTTCCTATTAAAACTACTTCTTATAGGAAACATATCATTCTTTATTCAATAAAGGTCAAAAATTAATAATTATGAAACTCTTTTAAATTACAATAGGAAGTAAAAGAAGAAGAGAGCCTTGATTTAATATAATAGAATATTTAAGTTCAGTTATGTATAGAAATAGATGCCTTTTCCTAAATTGGGCAAAGCAATCCTCAAGATATGAATTGTCTCCCATTATGCAGGAAGTACTGATTCACTTCTCATTATTATCACAAGGTTGAGGAAATCTTTTTATTTTTGTGATCGTTCAGATTTGTGTGAAAGCAACGTATATAATTAAGATTGAAAAGGATAGCCCGGGTAAATTACTGTCTACCATTTCTAAATTAAATTATCACTTTTAAAGTTATTTCCATTTAAAATCAGTTGCACAATAAAACTATGCTGATCTCAGGGGAGTGATAATTTTTATAATTTTTTATCATAGAAATCTTTTATATTGGATTGTTAATTTACTCTGCTAGAGATTATTATTAATTTTAATTAGATACGTTAATTTTCCTTAGTATGTATTTTACCGCACAATTCGCAATAGTTTATTTTTTTTTTTGAAATGTTAATTAGTTTATTGTTAAAGTGACAATTATAAGCGCATTATAAATGCATTATTAACTATGGGTACCTTTAAATTGCTACACAGACAAAACATAATAATCAACAAAATCCCTTACTCTTATATTTTTCATTTTGTGACAAATATAAGAGTAAGCTAGGGATTTATGCTGATAATAAATATTATGTATTTTTCTAAATTTGGTGTACTTTTATTATTATAATTGTAATATTATTGTTGTAAAAATATATGTTCTCCTTTCTTTAATTTTATAAAGAACGATGAAGGTCAGATGTTGACAGTCCTTGATACTCTTAGACCAGATTGTCATAGTCTTAGTAACAAGAATGATCTTAGTTAATTGCGAAAACACTTTGTGAAGTTGTTGCGATACACGTTGATTAATCTCAGAAAATTCCTCATCATCCATAAGCGGAACACGTAAATAGACCTTCTGATGAAATGTTGTAAAATATATCGCATTATTAAATTTATTATAATCCCTCAACATATGACCTTCATCTTCTTTTATAAAATATTATTGTATTTTAAAAATAAATACAGATATATAAGATTATTGAAAATTTAAATTTCAAGTTGTCTATACCATTTGCTTTCTCTGATTAAAACGTTTAGCTTTTACTTTTAGTTTACATACGAGTTTCTTTTAGTAATTATTATTTTTTTACTTCTAACAAAAAATTTCAATAAGAACATCACCTATTAATTATTTAATAATATTTATATAAATAGATGTTATTTGGTATTTTTATGTGCATTTCTAATTTTATTTTTATATTTCTTTAAATTAAAATCACTTACGAAGCACTATACAGTTATGAAATATGATTTATATGAAATGTTGTTCATAATTACTTCACTTAGAGACAATCAATAAGTTTTGCTATTTTAGTGTAACTTTATCCGTACCTGCCAGGGAATATTTGAACTTCGAGTTTGTTTTTATTGACAGCATCTTTTAATTTTGTCAAATAGGTTTCCCATAAACACTTGTAATGCTAGTAGCACTTGCAATAGTCTTGAAAAGCAGACAAATTGCACTATCATATATAGATTGCTTTATTTGAGACTTATGAAAGTAAACAATTCCACACTAGGAAATTATGCGCATATAATACGTTCTCTTAGAATGAAGACATATTCATAAAGTGACGTATCTGCCTAATCAGTCCTTAATTTCATTCTATGTAAATATAACACACGGTGGAATTTATATTCTTATTTCAGATTATAATATTTTTGTAATTAATAAAATAACAATAATTTAGACAAAGTAATTTAGTGTCCATGAGAATATTAAGTATATACATTATATTCTTTTTATACTATATATATATATATATTAAAGCGTTTGTACAAATAAAGCACTATTTAAATAAATGTTTAATAATAAATGTTTTTGTTTTATAATAATCATTGTTTAAGTTAAAGATAGATACAGAAAGTAAGTAACATTTAATATAAATATATAGTAGCATAACTTGTCATTTAAACAAATAACTTGGTAATGCTGCTCAAATGGAATTATGTTTTATATTTGGCAGATATCTAGTTGGAACTGAAGATGGCTACATTCACAAATGCTCCTGCTCCTATAACGAGCAGTACTTGGAGAATTTCTTTGGCCATACCGTAAATATATTTTTTCAATTTTCATTGATATTTTTCCATAAATGTGTATTAATTTAATAATTTAATTATAATATAATGCAATTAATAAGTCGCAAATATATTTTTAAATAACACATAATTAAATTTAACAATAATAAAAATAGCACAACTTTACTTCTGCACAATTTTTCCTCCACACAACTGACACAGGGTCCAATCTACGCAATTCGCTGGTCCCCATTCGTATCTGACGTGTTTCTCACCTGCTCTGCCGATTGGACAGTCAAACTTTGGCATCTGGAACGGAGCCAACCTATCATTAACATCCAGTCCAACACCGTTAGTCCTCAGAAAAGTTATTAAGCACAAAAAATACTATTTCGAAATTATAATAGTGTTTCTCTTAATTTTGTTTAATTATAACCTTTAGGAAATAAATCGCATACTTTTATTAAACAAGTAACTTTATAGGTTATATGTCATTTCAATTATTATAACTCTTGCTGATTTTATAGGAGCGCATTGTAAATTTTTCAAATACTAAAATCGTTGTATTTTATTATTATTAATTAGACTTAACTCAGTACTAATAGGTAATACAGTATTTAATATTTTGTTTTAAATGATTTTAATACAAATCTTTGAAATTCAAACAATTAAGGCTTTCAGAAACTATTTAAGATATACTAACACAATGCAAAAATATTATTATTTAATTTTCTACCAAATCAATACTAATCAATACTAGTTGTAAATACTCAATCTCTTCTTTCAGAAAGCTATTCAATCTATTTGCTGGTCTCCCAAGTTATCCGCAATTTTTGCTCTCGTCAGTGAAACTGGAATTGAAGTTTGGAACCTTCAAGTTTCAACGTAGGTGTTGACCCTGATATATTATTTGATAAACGTGCATTATTATTATCTACATAAACAAAAAACGACCGCGTCACAAAAATGAAAAGCAAAAAACGAGCTGCTGAAATGAAAAACGTTGAAATGATATTGATAATAGGAAGTACAGCCATTAAAAATTTATATAAAAAGGATTATGTATAATTTCATGCATACAACGTAAATGATAATTATTTTTTTAATATTCTGAAATAGTACAAAAATATTCTAGCATATTTCGTCGTTTTGATTTTTCTCATATGATTAAATTCCAATGGAATTATATATTTTCTAAATAGTTTGAGTTATACGCAATTTTTAAACTTTAGTTTCGACGCTTGAATATGAAAATTAAACATTTTTATTAAAATAAAACCTAAAAGTATCTTCCCGTATCGAAATTGTTCGCTTTGCTTCGAAATAGTTGCATTTTGATTTAATTTCATATGATTTTCTGTCTAGTTTCATTTTCACTTAAATAAATCTACGCTTTTACTTCATTGGATATTGATAGATAAGACTGTTGTACTGCATTTATTGATACAATTCCAGCGATTAATCTAAAAAGATCAATTCTATGTAGAAAATGTATATCCGATCAAACGTCAATATTAATCAACTTGATGCTGACGAAAATAAAAATAAAAATAATAAAAATAACAAGGACAAGAAGAAACAATTTTTCATCGAAATTGACCCCTTTTAAAAAAGTATTTAGAATCCCGTTTAATAGTTCATATTATGTGCATTTTGTTCCTTAGCACTTGGTGATTACGCTGATACCAAAAATAAGCTTTTTAATGCATTCTGGCCCGATTTATTAGCGGTAAAAAATAGACCTTTCTCCTTAACATTAATGACTAGAGCTGTTAGCATCTCAAGCTAATTACTGACGCTCTTGTTCTTAGCTTAATGATGCTACCGCATCGTCTAATTATTTTGAGCTGCAAATATGGCTTATTTGTAGTATGTACGTATACAATGTATAGTTATTGTAGCAGCTGAAGCACATTTTCATTGCAGACTAGCTATAGACATACAACAAATGTATTGAATATCTATTGATTTCAACCAAAGGCAAATATCTATGAAAATTAAAAAAATGTATTGAATATCTATTGACTTCAACCAAAGGCAAATATATTTAAGCAAATATCTATTAAAAATTTTAAAAATGTATTGAATATCTATTGATTTATATCTACGCGATCAAAAGGCAACAATGTGATTACAAATTTCTGTTGTTTTTTAAATGCATTTTTAATATATTTCCAGCAGACTGCAATGTATAGAACCATAGTTAGTTTCATTGTGGTCTGCTAAGTTACTATTGTCTATGCCACAGAGTAGTATCAATAGATATACAATGTACTACACTCCTATACAAAGAGGTTAAAATTAAGCAAAGCGGTTAAGAGAAGTAATATCGTTTAGTCAACTGTTAATAGGATATCGAGATATTTTTTTAAAGAGGTAAATTTCTATTCAAAAAGTGTTATCTTTAAAATTATAAAAATCCAACGAGTTGAGTTCCTGAAGGAAATCGGCCGCGCTCTGAAAGAACCGGCTAGGGGTTGACCTCGCCAAAACTTCGAGAGAGCGTTAAGCGATAAACTTGAGAGTTGCTAGCAGCTCAAGCCATTAATGATAAAGAGAATAAATCTATCTTTGACTGTTATAACAAAAAATGAGCAATAATTATTTGATAATAAGTTAATTTATATAAAAGTCTAAAAAATAATACAATTTTTAACAATGCCAAGAATGTTATATGAATTTTGTTTTATTATTTTTATGAATTTTCCAGTTTAGATATGCATATGTATATGTTACTTTTTATCTGTATATGTATTTATAACGTAACCATTTTAACATTTAAATCTTGGGGACCTCTTTATATAAATTTCTTTAATGGCTGTATTTCATATCATCAATATAATTTAACTTTATACTTTTGAGGAGCTCATTTATTGGCTTTCTGTTTGCGATATTGTAGTTTTTGTTTTTGATAGGAAGAACCTTGAGAGATGTAGACGTCGTGGCGTTTATTTAGACATATTATACACTAGTCAATTGTTTCGCTTATTCTGTGATCTACCATAGGTAGCGTGTTAAATAAAGACATTAGAATCAATGAGACAAGGTTCTATATATTATGCAACTCGTTTGAAAAACATGTAATCACAATGTATAACTCTCATCCAATCAGAATGTATTAAGCTTAAGCCAATGAAATGCTCGAAAGATAACAAATAAATCCCTGAATGAGAAATGTTTAACTTAAAATGTATATCATAAATTTAACTTTACATACTATGGTTTTCAAAGCGTTGACATCATGTACAGTGTGATTCATAAGTTCCAATATAGAATTCCATAAAAAAAATATAATCATGATAATCCAAATTTTGTATTATGGTTAATTATAAAACATAATATATATCTACTGTAAAATACAACAATATAGTCATTTATTTATCATAGGGTTCAACCTGTAAGCCGCCATTTTCTAAACACAAATGCATTCGTCGAAAAGTTCGATTGTTGATCGACTTGAGCCAGTCTTCTGGAAAATTTCCAAATTCTTCCATGATGATTTTTTTAATCTAGCAACATTTTGGTTTTTTGGGGAATAATCTTAGGTTTCAGAATTCCCTACAAAGCATTGTCGCAAGACGTCAAATCAGGACTTCGAGGTGGCCAAGGGGTAGGACCAACTTTCCCTACCCATCGATCCTGGAAGGTGTCATTCATAAAATTCCTTGTTCTGATAGTAGTATGAGCTGGTGCTCCATCTTACATGATGTGAGAGGATAGCAGAATTCCTTTCTCCTGTAATGCCGGGATAAACTAATCCTGAAGCATTTTGATGTAATTATCTGCAGTTACCCCGCCTGTGAAGAAGAATGGGCCAATGAGATATCTCACCGACATAGCTGCCCAAATCATAACTTGTGGTAGGTGCGTTGCTTACTTGTTCCCAAAAATGTGGATTTTGTTTTGACCAAAATGACATATTTATTGAGGAACCTTTTCCTTCTGCATAAATCACACATTCGTCGGTAAAAAAAGTTTTTCTTTTCTTACAGGGTTATCATATTTATGCAATATTGCTTCACAGCGCTCAACACGCCTTTGATGATCTTCTTGAGATAGAATTTGACACTTTGTTGGCTTCCAAGATTTTAATCCAAGATCCTTTGTCATTATACGCTAAACTTGAATAAGACATGTCTAATTCATTAGATCGTCTTCTTATAGTGACACAGCCTGACTCGAACCTCAAGGTTGACTTACTCGAGTCGACCTTAAGCACAGCTTGAGCACGGCTTCAAGTGATATTC